>JAMPIV010004462.1:505000-772500 GCA_024509875.1 Oreohelix idahoensis
CAAATTTACCCAAAAATCCCCCCAAAGTCTGTATCCCCCCACCCCCCTACCTACATCAGCAAACAACTCAACCCCCCATAAAAATGTGATGTTACCACTCACATAAAATTATTTTTTACACCCATTACAGAAAAAACCCCCGTATTAAAGAAATTGAAGATGAAATTGTACAACACGTTGTATTAGAACATGGTTAGCACTAAATGAATCATCCACAAGGAGCTATTATCTATCATACCCCAGGTCGAAGGGTGGCCTTGGCATACCAAACCCCTTCATATTATACCATTCTCGACATATTTCATTCCTTATCAGTATGCTCAATTGTGATGATAATCTTGTAAAAACTGCAGCAATAAACTCGTTAGATAGACATATGAAAAAACGTAAAATAGACCAAGTAGGTGAAGATAAGAATAACTTTGCAAGCTACGAGTTAAACGAAACAAACCATCTAGCTAAAAGATCGAAGGTGAATTGGCCAAGATCATTTTGGGTAGAACTGAATGAAGAATGCGCGCGTGAAGGAGTGAGTGTGAAAGTGGATGACAGTGGCCATTACAGTGTACAATTAGACGTAGATGAAGATGTAAGTCTAACATACAAGTCAGCAAATGCTTTTTATTTTGGATTTAAATCACATAAACTTAACCTAATTCTAAGTGAACTAAAAAGTAAATCGTCACAAGGGAGAATAGTGCGCGAAATGAAATGTGTAAACCACTCATTGTCATCTAGTTTTCTATCTAATTTTAAATTAAGTGATAAAATACTTTCATTTGCTGTGAGATCGAGGTTACAGTTGCTGGAATGCGAAAGTCTTTTACATCTATACTACCCACAGACAAACACGAAAATGTGCAAAATATGTAACCACCCATACGAAACAGTGTCACATTTATTGAATGGATGTACCAAATTTCAAACATTATACCAACAAAGGCACAATAGAGCTGTAAACATTATTTATGAGAAGCTGAAATCTGCATACAATAATAAAGGTGACATAACAATAAACAAAGAGATAATAGTTAAACCATCACTTTTCGGCAGCAGCAACGCCTCATTTAAGACTCATGCCGTAAAACCTGATTTAACAATAATCAATCGACAGAACAAAACAGCTTTTATAGTGGAGGCAGCAATACCATATGATGCCCATTTAGATAAATGTTACCAACATAAATTTGATAAGTACTATCCATTGACTGCAGAAATTAACGAACTAGGCTACCGTACGCATGTAATCGTACTGATAATTGGTAGTTTGGGTCATGTGCATGCAAAGTGTGTGAGTGGATTAATGTCGCTAGGGTTGCGGAAATTTGAAGCAAAGGTTTTATGTAAATATGTCAGTATTAGTGCAATTATAGGTTCTTACAGAATATGGAAACTTCGATGTAAAAAACACCCATTTTGAATTGCTGGGATGTTTTCCACACAGTCTAAACTCAATTGTGCTCCTCTGTATACTATACCATACGACTATTGTATTTGATGCTATATTTAATATCTCACTCCACTAGCGGTCAAAGTTTTTTTTTTTTTTTTTTTTTTATGGCAAACAAAATTCTGATAAAACCTCCATGTAAAAACAACCATATTGCTCTACTTGAATGGTATTCCTCACACATTTTGTAAATTTCAATAATTCTCATTTTTGGCAGGGTATACCATATCATTATATGCCAATGTCTTTTAGAAAGCTTAAAATCTTTTTATGTATGTGTAAAACGAAGGTTCGATGTAAAAACACCCACATATAACTACTTGAGACGTCTTCAACACTTTATGTAAATTCTAATGATTCTCCTATTTGCCATGTTGTATCTATTATATCATGTCTGTACATATTAATGTATTTTATGGAGAATAAAGATTCTGATATGTATGTATGTATGTATGTATGTATGTATGTATGTATGTATGTATGTATGTATGTATGTATGTATGTATGTACGTACGTACGTACGTACGTACGTACGTACGTACGTACGTACGTACGTATGTACGTACGTATATATATATATATATATATATATATATATATATATGATATATATATATATATATATATATATATATATATATATATATATATATATATATATATATATATATATATATATATATATATATATATGATTCCACATTGTGTAGGGATGTCTCTCCCACAGCAATCTCGTTACCAGTGGTTGTATTCATTCTCATAAACTTTGTCTTTCCCTGAGCATTTATAAACCCTATTGCTGTGACTTCTCATCACAAATTCTTATTTTGTCTTCCATCTGGTTACGGTTATAGGACAGAAGAGCCAGGTCGTCGGCAAAATCTAGACTGTCAAACTGTTTTGTCATAGTCCACCCCATTATGCCTAGTCAGTTTCCAAGGTCATTATCTGTTTAAGCTATCAAATGCCTTTGTACAGTTTACAAACCAATATAATGTAGCAAGGTCAGTTTCAAACTTTGGTCAACAATTATGCACAGTGTGGCAATCTGGTCTGAGAATGATCTGTTTTGACTAAAGCCAGCCTGTTATTCTCTTAACTATCTGTCTGTTGTAGAGTTAATCTATTCAGAAGTTCCTAGAAATGTTCAGGCTATCTCTTTATTTGCTCTCTTATGTTGCTAAATTGCTGGAAATGATAACGTCATTCCATGAAGACATGAAGGGAACAGCCCAATATGCTGGAAGCTCATCAAAGCCCTTTGACATACGCAGTGGCGTTAAACAAGACTGCGGCTTGGCTCCAAACCTCTTCTGGATCTTCTTTGCCTTGCTCTTGAAACACGCATTCAGAGATGCAACTGAAGGAACATGCCTTCACACTAGGTCAGATGGCCGACTGTTTAAACCTCGCAAGGCTGAAGGCAAAAATGAAAATCAGAAGAGTCACTATAAGAGACTTGTTATTCGCTGAGGACGTTGGCAGTCGTCACTCAAAGTCAACAAGAGCTTCAGAGCTTGATGAATCGTTTTACTCGAGCATGCAAGGACTTTGGGCTCACAATAAGTCTAAAGAAAACAAATGTGCTGGGTCAGCATGTAGATGTTGCACCAGTTTTCACTATCGATAACTATGAGTAGGCAGTGGTGCACCACTTTACATACCTGGTGGTCTACCATCAATGACAAACTCTCTCTGGACACAGAAATTGACAGTCGCATTGGCAAAGCTGCAGCCACATTTGCCTGCCTCATAACACATGTTTGGGGAACCTGCAAACTCACAATGAAGACCAAAGCTGCGGTATAACGTCTGTGTCACCAGCACACTTCTGCATGGCAGCGAGACAAGACAACCTATGCCATGCAAGAAAGAAGGCTCGATACCTTCTATCTACAGTGTCTACGCCATTTTCTTGGTATTTAGTGGAAGGATAAAGTGACAAATGTCGAGGTGTTGTCACGTGCTGGCCTTCAAAGCATGTATACACTTCTTAGACAGCGCAGACTACGCTGGCTAGGCCATGTCCGCCGCATGGAAGATGGTCGCATTCCGAGAGATATCTTCTATGGACAACTGGTAGATGGCAAAAGAACAGTCGGGCGACCGCGGCTGAGGTTCAAAAATCTGTACAAGAGAGACATGAGGGCACTGGACCTGGGAGGATAAAAATACCGATCGCAGCAAGTGGCGATTCTCTCTACGGCGCCACTTCAGACTGGGTGAAAAGAAGCTCTCACGGCAAGCAGAAGGGAGGAGAAAACGTCGAAAGGAACACCAGGAAAATAAGCACCTGAGGGCTGTCACCTAAGGGGCGCATTCCCATAGTCAGTTATGACTGAAGGAGCTATTATTATTATGATTATTATTATAATATTGCTAAGTAAATTTTGAGCGCTGGTCTCTCGCTGTAAAGATGCTTGGTTTGAAACACGGTGCAGTCAACCTTCGGTCTATCTAACTGTAAATGGGTACCTGACTGTGCTCTTGAGTTAGGGCAGTGACAATGGGATCTGGTCACCCCATCACTCAAAGAAGGACCGTGTATAGTGAAGCCTGTAAAATTTCTCTCCAGTACGCATTAGCTACGTTTTCATGAAAACCGCATATCTAAGAAATCAAGAAATAAGTCACATTTACGGTTAAACTATCCAAATAAAACAAAGTGCTCCAACAGCTGGAAGATGTAGCAAATACAGAAGACCAATGGCAACCGAAACAAATGTATGGAATAAGACATGTGCAGAAGTATTAAGAAAAATAGAACGCCAGCAACAGAAACCCTCAAAACAGAGAGACCAAAATAAAACAGGCTCAACCAGAAGTAAAACCACAAGTTACAACGCCATTGTGACGTATAATGGAAATGTAGATACAGTAATGAGACAGCCTTTGCTTTCCCATTTAGCGTCTACCATTGGCAAAGCCAAACCACGCAATTTTCTGCCTGTATGATTCACCTTTGAATCCACGCCCTTTTTCTAGGAACATAACAACAGAGCTGTTTACCAACTTGTCGCAACCTGCCAGTCTTAACAGGGGAGCGAATCACGTTTGTTTACCTGAGTTTCTCACGCGAGCTGATTTGCCAATTATCGGTCATTAGACAGATGCGCGTGGAAATAACGGACTGTTTGATAATATATAAGCGCGATAATATTTTCCCGACCACCTTTGATGTTCGTACGTTTCAGGGGGAGGTAAATGTTTGATTTGCGAAAGGGGACGTAATCTAAGAGAGGTCAGTTGCACGGCCAAGTCTTCTGATGTCAGTCAGCATCGCTGAGTAGAGCGAACGAACAAACCTTTGATCCGGGAAACGCAGTTTCCTGATTTCCCTGCTATGCAGAATGTGTGAATTATAACATCCTCTAGTGATAACAACACCATGATCTGTATATATAACGCGTTCTCTCCAGATCAGTTATCAGAGTCGCTCAGGAATTTTGGATAATCTAAACACGCCAGACTAGAACCACTCTTCGCTAAATGTGTTAAATAGTCTCGTGGGAATTTCATTTTCTGATTTGTGGCAATAGAAATTGTGTTTAAGTGTTAAAATGTGTTAAGTTTACCATTTTAATTCACTGTAATTCCATAGCGTTTAAAACTAGAGAAATAACATAACGCGTAGATATTTTCTTGCCAGTTGTTCAGTGCAATGTAATTTCCAAACACCCCACTTTCTTACACAAGAAGATACGGTTTAGCTGACTGAGATTATTACGCGTGACGAATGCGTGACAGAATAGAATTCGCAGTATATTTCATTGTGCGAAATTATATAAGTGACTAGTGTTAATATCATAACTCCGCCTAGGCTGGCCCCAAGCCCGGCTGAAAAAGGAGGAGGTCGGCCTGCATGGAGGCCGTAAGGAGGCAGCCCCTCCACCATGCAAAGGCACAACAGGCCAATCACCTGTTTGCTTTAAAACATGATTACGCGAACTACAAGAGAGAAAACCAGACTGATTCTAAAGGCGACGAACTGGAACGGACTACGACTTATGGAACTTGGAAAACAAGATGTATAAATGGGAAAGAAGAAGAGCTGGTGGAAGAGATGAGAAAAACAAAATTAGAAATCCTGGCTATAACGGAAACAAAGAAAAAGGGACAAGGAGTCATGGATCTCGATGGCAACACGCTGCTCTACAGTGGTGTACCCACATCTGAAAGAGCCAAAGAAGGTGTGAGTTGCATTGTGGCCAAAAACCAAAAAGATAGTATCCAGGGATGGAACTTTGTCTCGGAGCGCATTATGGTTGTAAAACTAAAAGAAGGAGAAACCAAAGTCAACCTGGTAATAGTGTATAGACCAAATGAGGATGAGAGAACAGAGGTCAAGGAGGAATTCTTCGAGCTGCTTCAATGGACAGTGGATGACTGCCTAGTTATCATACTCGGAGATTTCAATGCCAGAGTTGGAAATGACCATGCTAGATGGGGTGGAGTTATCGGAAGTAATGGAGAAGATACTCTCAATGACAACTGAAAGTGACTCCTTAGATTCTGCAGTGAGCAGAATCTGATCATTACAAACACAAAGTTTCCCCATAAGAGCATACATGCATACACTAGATGTGAACCAACAAAGAATGAGAAGTCAGTGATCAACTATGCCATTGTTAGGAGGAGTTCATTCAAATATGTCCGGGATGCTAGAGTCTGGAGGGGGCCAGAGATTGGAAGGGATCACTAACTGCTTACAATCAATAGAACAACTGAAAGAGTTGCTCAGCCTAGGAACTGCCCAACATCACGCAAGAAACCAAGTAATCAAACGGGAGAAATGAGCATTAAGACCTACAAGCTGAGAGAGCCAGAAATTAAGACCAGATATCAGGAGCTTATTGCTACAGCGGTGAGAAACACAGAAGAACAACCTGATGACTTGGAAACCCTCTGGCTTAAATTCAAGGACATCATAAAGACAGCTGCTGCAGAAGCATGTGGTGAAGTCCGACTTGGGAACAAGAGAAATAGGACACCTTGGTGGACAGAGGAAGTCAAAGAGAAAATAAGAGAAAAGAAAATGGCATGGAAACAAAACTTAGGAGCTAAAAACACAGCAGGATAAATAGAGAAATATAGAGAATATGTGATACTCAGAACAGAAGCAAAGAAGAAGGTGCTAGCAGCAAAACAGAAGTCCTGGGAAGAATTTGGAGAAAAGCTAGAAAAAAAGATGCGCAAGAAAACCAGAAATTGTTTGTTAAGTCATATTTTTATTAATGGAGTTAAGTGTTAAAGACGTGTATGTACAGGTCGGATTTTGGTACACGCTAGTAAACACGCTCTGTGTTATGAGAGATTTTTCTTAATTGGGGGTGCTGTATGCTCGGTAATTTTTGAACACAGCTCTACTGACTAGCTGTTAGTTTGTTTTTAAAAATAGGACTAGGAAACTGTCCGAAGGTTCTGTGATATAGTTTTGGGGGGAAAGGCGGAGGAATTCCGCTCACATCTCAAGCTGCGAGTTCGCGCTTGAATGAATTGTACTGAGCTGTTTTAAGCAGCTGATTTTTCGTGACAGAACTTTGCTGGCAGAGCTGGGAAATGGACTCTTACCATTTCGCTAGTGTGTCCCAGTATATATCCTTTTGGGAAAGGAATATTTGATAATTGGAGAATGCATTCTTTCTAAGATAGAGAGAGAACATATTGATATTGATTCTGAGCCAGGGATATTACGGCTTATTTATTATGTACTGCGCATTCTATTGAAGATAGAGAGAGAACATATTGATATTGATTCTGAGCCAGGGATATTACGGCTTATTTATTATGTACTGCGCATTCTATTGAAGATAGAGAGAGAACATATTCATATTGATTCTGAGCCAGGGATATCACGGCTTATTTATTATGTACTGTGCATTCTATTGAAGATAGAGAGAGAACATATTCATATTGATTCTAAGCCAGGGATATTACGGCTTACTTATTATGTACTGTGCATTCAATTGAAGTGATTGTTCCATGGATATCTTATACGTGTTGCTGTATGAGGATATGATGAACTGTTGATGCTCCATGACTTGTTATATGTGTTACCATAATGTCTAAGTGAGTCTATCGTTAATAAACGTTAAAAATGGTAATCTAGTTCCACCACTTCCTGACTCCTGCGTGTTGCTGTAGTGCATGAGTGCAGTAGATGTGTAGCCAAGTACCTATGACATTCGCGTATATTGACATATGCATAAATATACAACTGTCGGCCATCCGTAAGCCCGACACATGCTGATTGCCTTAATCAGCGAAAGTAATAATAACATTTATCTTCTTGATGGCCCCCACCAGTATCTTCCACCAAACAACCCTTAACAGTGGTGTTTTCCAGTGATTCGGGGTATCATATCAACTGCAGCAATAGTTTACTATACACGTTCAACATGTCAAGTCAAGGTTTGCAGAGTTCCCAGTTCTTGTTCCTTGTACAAGTTTCCAGTAGATGTCATACAGTATCAAGAACCTGAGAGTGAGAAGTGACGAGTTCCAGTACCTTTCAACGGTGGATATTCCTTTATTCAGACTGTGTGATTCCCATTGTTTTGGCGGAAAGAACGGGATTATTTTCTATTTGCAAGATAAGTGGTTTTTGTTGTGTAAACTGTACCACTTTATATGTTAACGAGCCTTGATTTGTTGTGCATTATTTCTTCTTTTGAATGTTATATGTTCCATATTTCGTGGGAGGTTGGAGTGGTGACTTATGAAGGGAATATCCCAGTTTACACAGGGCCTTCATGAGCAGTCTATAGGGTTTAGTTTGTGAGTCACAATTGAGCGGTAATTCCGGTTCAAGGCTAAAAACCTTGCCGAGGTTCAGACCGTTGCTTGTCCCTCACGACAGTAATTGTTTAGGTGTGGCGAAACGTCTCAGTGTTGTGGTCATTATATTTTCTTTGTACCTTAGTTTCTTTTGATTAAATTGTTTGTGAGTTTCTCCCTCTCTTTTCTATCCTTTATGTCTATACAATTGTGTGTTCATACACTGTATTGTCGCTTTTATTGTTATACTTTTCGCAGTGTCATTGCATTTTTTGCAATATTTTTCCTTTAGTTTGCCTTATTGTTTAGTTGATTCTGCGAACGTGGTCATTTGTTTTATATCTTGTCTTTGTAACTCTTGTTTGTACTATTTATTTTGTCATGCACTGTCAATATTATAATGCATAATAATATATATATAGGTGATTAATTACATTATTAATAGTTAAAGGTAATTATACAAGTTCTTAAGCAAGGACTTGTCACCCACTGAGTTGGGATAGAGTGAGTTTCTCATGGATATTTACATTACTTACATATCTTGTAAAATACAGCAGAATGTCTAGTTTGGATTATTTCATTACACAAGGGAAATCCCTTGGTATGACTACTGAGCAAGTAAAAGAATTCGCACTTGTCGAATATACCAAGGCGCGGAAGTTAGAAGAAAAAAAAAACAGAAAACGGAGGCTGAAGATAGAAGATTGCAAATGCAGGCAGAAGAGAGAAAACTTCAGTTGGAAAATGAAAAACAGAAATTAGAGGTTGAAGATAGAAAAATTCAACAGCAAATGGAAATGGAAAAACAGAAATTAGAGGCTGAAAAACAGAAATTAGAGGCTGAAGATAGAAAAATTCAACAGCAAATGGAAATGGAAAAACAGAAATTAGAGGCTGAAAAACAGAAATTAGAGGCTGAAGATAGAAAAATTCAACAGCAAATGGAAATGGAAAAACAGAAATTAGAGGCTGAAGATAGAAAAATTCAACAGCAAATGGAAATGGAAAAACAGACATTAGAGGCTGAAGAGAGAGAAATTCAACAGCAAATGCAAATGGAGGAAAGAAAATTGCAGATGCAGATGCAAGCTGAAGAGAATATGAGACTGCATGAGGAAAAGATGTCGTCTATAGAGCTGGAGAGAATAAAGGTAGTGAATATTGGTAATACACAAAATGAGACAAACAATCAAACAAATTCTAATAAGGCAAATAATCATTCTTATAAACCCAGATTGCCTAAATTTAATCCTACCTCTGACGATATATCATTTTACCGAAATAGATTTGAACTTAACATGTGAATCCCAGAAAATATACAAGTGAGAATATTGTGCACGACTTTTGGAACTACTTACGGGTGATGCAATGAATGTAGTAAGTAGATTGGAGGGGCCTGACAAAAATAACTATGATACGACCAGGGGTGAATTATTGAAGAAATACCAACTTGACGAAGACGGTTATCGTCTGCGCTTTAAGACTCTGTTACCGGAGACTGGGGTAGATTTTTCAGACTTCATAGCAAATATACGTCTAACGTTTTCACGTTGGATTGAACTTTCTAAAAATGAACACACATATGAAGCCCTTATGGACTTATTGCTTCGCGACAAAGTCATATCGTCTGTGAATGAGTTTTTTCTTTCCTTCTTACATGAGCGAAAGCCTACAAACTTGAAAGATATGGAACAATACTGTCGCCAATACGTCACTGCACATCCAAATGTGACTGTTAGCCATTCTCAGGTCAGAGAAGGTTTACCCGTGGCTTCAGCAATACCATATGGTCCTAATTTGCGCCGTAGATCTCAAAGTGCTTAGCGCAATTTTGGTAGGAGAGATAATCGTAATTTCGGACAGAACCAAGGGGGCCCATCACGTAGTGATTCTCCTTCTTCAAGTAACTGGAGACAATTTAATGGTCCTCAACAATTTGGTTCCAACAATTATGGAAATTTTGGAAGGGGTAACTACAATAGAGATTATCAACCCTACAATAATTTTTCGTGGAGACAACAAAATTCACCTAATAGACATTTTGACCAAAGGGGAAATAGTAATCGCAACTATGCTAACTGGGGTTCGAATCAGAACAATAGTTTCAATAGAGCAGATAACAATGCTTCCAATAGGGATAATAGTCGCCATAGATCGCGATATGACGGTAGATCTCCAAATAATAGATCGTATCGCCATGCTAACTCTGCTCAACAAGAGCCCCAGGTTGTTAATGATCAAGGTAACAATAATAATAGTATCTCTAATGCTACTACTTGCTCTGCTTTCGATTTCGAGAGAGCATCTCAGTGCCCGGAGTGCACAACTTTGTTCCAACCTACAGCTATAACTACCTTGAGTTGCGGTCATCCTCTACCCACTCTTCCTGCCTTAGCTGCGCATGACGGAAGAGGGTCTCTTACTCTACATAAGGGGTTTGTGAATAATAATCCAGTCTCAGTTCTCTTTGATTGTGGATGCACAACAGTTGGGGTTAAGCAGTCTCTCATAGATCTTTCCTGTGCCACTGGAGATGTAGTGAAATGTGTGACATTTGGTGGGACAGTTGAAACTTTTCCTACTGCTATCATCCACATAGCCACTCCCTTTTTTACGGGACATGTCCACGCATGTATGCTCGCGAATCCAATTACAGACCTTATCGTCGGACGTAAACATGGACTTAAGGAGTGTACCCCTCAACAGATTGCTATTTGGGAAGAGCAAAACATTCAGGCTGCTTATGCAGCCACTACTAGAGCACAAGCTCAAAATCTTTTACAGACTCCATCTGCTGGAATTAATGAAGTACATAATCAGGATGCTCACTCCTTGATTTCACGAGAGTCTTTTATCAAACTTCAGCAAATGATACATCATTACAAAAAAATTTTCTCCTAGTTAAACAAGATAATGCGAATTATGACACAAATCTTAAATATTGGTTCTTAATTAAGAATGGAGTACTAGTTCGAATGGTACGAGGTTCTACTTCGTCCATACGTTCGCAAATTCTTGTACCTACCGACATGATAGTTCGGATCTTGCACCATGCCCACGACTCTCAGTGTGCATGACATATGGGATTTTCCCGTACTAAATTTAGGGTTCTTTCTTCCTTCTTCTGGCCGGGCGTAAATAGAGATATAACTATTTATTGTCGTTCCTGCAAGATATGTCAGGAGGTTAAGTCAGGAGGTCCACGCCATGCAGCACCTATCCAAGCTGCGGATATCCCTATTCGTCCTTTCCAGAAAATGGCAATTGACATTATTGGTCCTATTAAGGTCAAGTCTGCCAGAGGACATCAGTAGATTCTTACATGTATTGACATGTGTACACGTTGGCCAGAGGCTGTACCTCTCAAGAGCATTTCTACTGCTGATGTTGCAGATGCTCTTTTGCTAATATTCTCACGTTTAGGTTTTCCCAAACAAATCTTATCAGATCATGGCACGCAATTGGTATCAGACTTGATGTCTGAGGTGATGGCCATGCTCCGCATTGAAAGGTCTCTAAGCAGTGTTTTTCACCCAATGTCAAACGGGTTATCGAGCGTCAAAATAGAACGCTTAAGAATTTACTTGGGAAGATATCTGAGGACCATCCTCAGGATTGGGACAGGGTTTTACCCGCGGCTCTTTTCGCGTATAGAGAAGTCTCAAATGAGCATACGGGGTTCTCACCGTTTGAGCTCGTTTTTGGTGCACAACCTCGTAGTCCCATATCGTTGCTTCACGACCTATTAACTGCTGATGAGATCAATGATGACACTCAATCTTCCTACGAATATGTCATTTCTCTAAGGCAGAAAATTATCGATTCATGTAGGTTAGCTACCTCTGCAACTGAGTCTGCTAAGGAGAAGGCGAGGCTCTTCGCAAATAGATACAGGTGTCTACGACAACTCTATCCTGGTGACAAGGCATTTGTATCACTCCCTCGTAGAGACAATCGACTTCTTATTTCCTGGAAAGGTCCATATACTGTCATCTCTAGAATTTCTGATGTCGATTATGTTGTCGATGTTGACGGGAAGCATAAGACCTATCATATTAATGTGCTGAAAGAATATCATGAACGTTCAGACTACCTACAGTCTGTTTTTCAGGCAACAGACGACCCTCCGGTCAGTCATAATCACTGTACATCTCTATCAGTTATTCAGGAGGAAGAGGCTACCTTTTCCGATGTAAATCTTCCTCTTCCTGTTGTCCCACTCCATTCAACAGAATCATGGTAAAATGTAACTATTTCTTCGGAGTTATCTACAGAAAGACAGCAGCAAGTCTCTTCTTTATTGCAAACTTTTCAGGACATCCTTACTGACATTCCTGGTCAAACATCAGTCATTACACATGACATAACACTCACTGATCATAACCCTATTAGAGTCCGACCTTACCCAATTCCATTACATATTCAAACACATATCGAAAAAGAATTAGATTAAATGCTACAGTTAAATATAATTGAACCATCTGCTTCGGCATACTCCTCTTCCATGGTTATTGTCCGGAAGAAAGACAATAACATACGTCTTTGTGTCGACTATCGGAAATTAAACCAAGTGTCTAAATTTGATGCAGAACCAATGCCTTTGTTGGAAGATCTGCTCATCAAGCTTTCTGATTCACTATTCTTTACTAAACTCGACTTGTCCAAGGGATATTGGCAAGTTCCTCTTACTGAACGCGCCAAACCTCTTACTGCCTTTTCTACACCTCGGGGTTTGTTCCAATGGAACTTCATGCCTTTCGGCCTCGTCAATGCCCCAGCCACTTTTGTACGCATGATGCGTCGAATTCTCTCACATCGTCCAGATGTTATTGCGTACTTGGACGATATTTGCCTTTTTAGTGATTCTTGGGAAGATCACTTTAAAGGTCTTTCTGAACTTTTGTCTACACTACGCTCTCACAATTTGACGGCTAAACCGTCTAAAGCCTATGTTGGGTTCAGTGACATTTCTTTTTTGGGTCACCGGGTAAAACAAGTTCGTAGCCTCCTAGGTCTAATCCAATTCTATGGAAGATTTATTCCAAACCTATCATCGATCACTGCACCTCTTTCAACTCTATTGAAGAAGGGGTCGCCTAACATAGTACACTGGTCCCCTGAATGCCAGTCCTCTTTAGACAAGACTAAGCTACTATTTTCCTCTTCTCCAATCTTACGACTATCCAATGCAAATAAGCCTTTTATTCTTCGCAGTGACGCCTCATCAACAGGGATCGGGGCTGCATTGATGCAAGAGTATTCTGAAACTTTGCATCCAGTGATGTATGTCTCTAGGAAGCTGACTGTGGCAGAACGGAACTACTCTGTCCTAGACCGAGAATTATTAGCTATGGTCTGGGCGATTCTTAAACTCCAGATGATCCTTCTTGGTGCGCATTTCATAGTAGAAACTGACCAAAAAGCTCTCACAGCTATTCAGAGTAGGGACTTGAAGAGTTCAAGATCCACTCGTTATGCTATTTCGCTACAGCCCTTTCACTTTTCTATACGAGCTATTCGAGGTTCGAATAATGTGATGGCAGACATACTGTCTCGATGCCCACATGGTTCTGCTTGACTGTCATTTTCTTGATTTCCTTTTAGATTTCGGTGTTACTTATATACCCACGACTCTATTGTACATTATCACAACTGATAAAACACTTTTATGACCCTGTTTAATTCATTATTCTAAGTTCGCTTGTGTTACTTTCTCTGTTACCTTTTTTTTTGTGTAACGGAGGAAGGTTTGATTAACATCGTACAGAGGTCGGAAGTTTACACGGCCACATTTGATAACTTAGAATTAAAATTAACTATTGCCTGTCATAAAAATCCTACCTTTACCAAACAGAGATTTTCATTTGTGTCTTTTTCACAGCAACGGCATTTCCATGAGAGTCAGAGCTGCTATATTGATTGATTAGGCTGTTACTCTTCGACTTAGTGTTTGTCGCCTTGTACAAGATTTCCTGTTCCGGTGAAGCCTGTCGGCAGTTTGACGCCACTCTAGATGTTTTTGTATCTTCGTGCTCACAGGATGTTCCAACAGAGTTTTCCTTAATATGTAACTTCTTTAGAACAGTAGATAGTATTAGTATAGTATATTAGAGAGTAATGTAAAGGTAAAGGTAAAGGAACCCGTTACACACCCATTGAGGCATATTGGGAATATGGTGTTAGGCCCATATTATCTTGACCGTCGGCACACGAGGGGTGATGTGGTCAAGAGTAATGTATTAGGATATAATATAACTTCCTTAAGATAATATGTTCGTTTATCTTTATGCACCATTTCGTTACCATGTTATTTTATGTGACTGTGTTCTGATAATGTACCATCTCATTCCCATATTGTTCTTATACTACTGTGTTTTGATAAATGATGAACGTATGACAATTGTAATGATCATACTATTGTAACTTAACTTATCATTACGATACATTTCGGTATTGTACATTTTTGTTGAAAAAAGAAATGTGAAGACTAGGAAAAGGCATTTTTTCTGACATTGTGATGTATTTTTTCTGTGCCCAGCGCTTGATTGTGCGCTAGAGGTTACTATGCATAGCGATATTATTAATATTGATGTTTATAATAAGTTCATTATTGGTATTTTATAAGTTTAATAACTTGGTTTAATTTCCTATTATACTTTATTTAATTATAGCTTTCTTTCATGGTTCGGATATATATATATATATATATATATATATATATATATATATATATATATATATATATATATATATGTATATATATATATATGTATATATATATATATATATATATATATATATATATATATATATATATATATATATATATATATATATATATATATATATATATATATATATATATATATATATATATATATATATATATATATGATAGTTGTATTTATTTTCCATGTAATGCATTGTTTGACTTAAATGTTACCATGTTGTATTATTGATTTCTTTTCCTATTTCGATTTCATTGCTGTCTTTCATTGCTGGTCATTCTTCTTTTACTTGATCTTGTCTTTTCGCCTTCTATTTATTATTTCCTACTTAGTCTATACGGAATATACTTAACTTTTTTTTGAAACCGATCATCTTTGTATACTTATCTGATTACTTTGTATACCTCATTTCCTACTTTCTACTTATTTCTAATAAATTTTTGTGAATTTATGGACATGACTTAACATAGTGTAATCCGGATGTGTAGATATTATGATTGCATCGAACTCAATTTTTTTTAAATTTTTTTGTCCGATGTATTTTTTTTTTCAAAAAAAAAATGTTCATATCATTTTTTCCCCGCGGGGGTCTGTGTAGTCTGTTAAGTCATATTTTTATGAATGGAGTTAAGTGTTAAAGACTTGTATGTACAGGTCGGATTTTGGTACACGCTAGTAAACACGCTCTGTGTGTTGAGAGATTTTTCTTAATTGGGGGGGGGGGGGGGGCTGTATGCTCGGTAACTTTTGAACACAGTTCTACTGACTAGCTGTTAGTTTGTTTTAAAAAATAGGACTAGGAAACTGTCCGAAGGTTCTGTGATATAGTTTTGAGGGGAAAGGCGGAGGAATTCCGCTCACATCTCAAGCTGCGAGTTCGCGCTTGAATGAATTGTACTGAGCATTTTTGAGCAGCTGATTTTTCGTGACAGAACTGTGCTGGCAGAGCTGGGAAATGGACTCTTACCATTTCGCTAGTGTGTCCCAGTATATATCCTTTTGGGAAAGGAATATTTGATAATTGGAGAATGCATTCTATTGAAGATAGAGAGAGAACATATTCATATTGATTCTAAGCCAGGGATATTACGACTTACTTATTATGTACTGTGCATTCAATTGAAGTGATTGTTCCATGGATATCTTATACGTGTTGCTGTATGAGGATATGATTAACTGTTGATGCTCCATGACTTGTTATATATGTTACCATAATGTCTAAGTGAGTCTATCGTTAATAAACGTTGAAAATGGTAATCTAGTTCCACCACGTCCTGACTCCTGCGTGTTGCTGCAGTGCATGAGTGCAGTAGATGTGTAGCCAAGTAGCTATGACATTCGCGTATATTGACATATGCATAAGTATACAACTGTCGGCCATCCGTAAGCCCGACACATGCTGATTGCCTTCATCAACGAAAAGTAATAACAACATTTATCTTTTTGATGACCCCCACCAGTATCTTCCACCAAACAACCCTTAACATTGTTCTAAGACCCTAAAGAACATGAGGAAGGAAAATCAATGCCCTCTCAAATTTATAAAGGACAAGGAAGGCAAATTGTTTACTGCCCCGAAGGAAGTAATGGAAAGATGGAAAGAATATTTCTCAGAACTCCTTGATGGTGAGCATGGTGAAGCATCAGAAATGATAACCACTAGCACAGAAGAGGAAACCAATGGTGATGAAGATGACAGAAAGATGGAAGAACTGAAGGCAGCACTGGAGAAAATAAAGATGGGCAAAGCAGCAGGGCATGATGGTATAACACCAGAATCGCTTAAGTACATGGGAGCATCAGGCGGCCTATTACTCTTAAGGGTCCTACAGGCAGCGTGGTGCAACAAGACCCTACCAAAGGATTGGGAGATTGCCATCATAACATCAATTTTCAAAAAGGGTGACAATCGACAATGTGGAAACCATAGAGGCATATCCCTTCTCAGTGTCCCTGGTAAAATCTACTCTAGAATCCTAGAGCACAGACTCCGAAACCTAGCTGAGCCACAATTGGATGAGGTCCAGTGCGGATTCCGAGCAAACCGAAGTACTCAAGACCTAATCTTCACACTCAAACAGCTGAGTGAAAAGGCCCTTGAGTATAAGAGTGAGATCCATCTTTGTTTCATAGATCTGGAAAAAGACGTTTGACAGGGTCCCCTGGAGCAAACTTTGGGACTGTTTGGCAAGGAAGAACATTCCAGCACCTCTGATTCATGCTAAACAGAGCTTCTACAAGTCTTGCAGAAATTATGTGAGGACAGCAAACCATAAGTCAGAAGAGTTCAGGACCACCACTGGTGTAAGACAGGGTGATATCCTGTCACCTTATCTTTTCATAATCCTCATGGACGATGTTATCAAGGCATGTAAGGATAGAACAAGAAAAAACTAGATGGGGTACTGGAAGATGATACAGGTCTGTATTTCAGAGCTGGCATTTGCTGATGATGTTGCCCTGATTGCTAAATCAGAGGCACATCTCCAATCCAACCTTCAAGTCTGGAAGGAAGAGCTGGAGAAGAGAGGGATGGTCATAAGCAGCTCTGAAACAAAATCCATGGTGATATCACGAGAAGAAAGAAGACATCAGATTAAGCTGGGAGAACAGGTCCTGGAGCAGGTCAACCACTTTAAATATCTCGGAGCTTTTATAGACCGAAAGGGAGGCATCAAAGAAGAGTTGGCCACTCGAAAAGCAGCAGCTGGGAGACTTTTTCAGGCCATAAATCGAGGATTCCTCAGCAAGAGAGAGGTTTGTAAGAAAACGAAGATGGCTTGACATATGGATGCGAGTCATGGGCAATGACTATGTGGTAAAGTGGGATGTTATAAATATTTATAGGGGACTTAGCGTACTGACTGAGATCAGCTGTGAAGGTATCTGTATCTAATAAGTGTGGTGTATTACAGATGACCTTACTTGCTACCACATTTATACCTCAGTCAGAATTATTCTGGAATATTGTGATGACTACGTTGAATGTCTAGGGTTACGAAAATGATGAAGTGTAAGTCACAACAACAACAGACAGATAAACAATTTAATTTATTCCACAACACTTTACACCACTGTGACACTCACACACATATAACACTCTATAAGACTAACTTAAATGAGTCAAGTGTAAAGTTTCAAATATATATGTAATAATTCCCTTCAATAATGGATATCCTGATTCAACTACACAGTGAACCAGGAATCACAATCAAATGTAATCACAATTTATAAATATGATCTTTGTATTGACATAATTTATTAGTATTATCCTATGTGTGTAAGTTGTGAAGTAGTACTATGAGATAATACTGGTTTTGTTTTTCAAGCTAGATTGTTGTTTGTCATCATGACTTCAAGTGTTTGATTATCGTGGAAATAGTATTAGGAAAAGTTCACAGTTCCTGTCATTTGAAACAATTTATTGTCCCTTTGTGCTAAATATACTGTCAATTTTTGAGGGGGGGGGGCACATAATGTTGAGCTGCTCTGGCCACAGAAGCTTATCTTTCGTGATGGCGGCAGGAAAAGACTCCTCTGCTCGATTGCTTCACTGTGTTCTGGAGACACCTCACTGGTCGCTATCTGGACCAAGGAGTATGCTGTCAGCCTCTGGATTCAGCAAAACTCAGACCAGGTGCTGCTTCAATAACTTAGGACCACGGTCCCTGAAACAAGAAGGTTGTACCTCCTACTTCTGAACTAATTTATAATCTATTTCCACACTGAACACAATACATAACAAACACTGAGTTCAGAGCGGTAGGCCAACTGCTAGCTTCATCTGAAACAATTTACACCAGTATACTCCTCCCTAATGGTTACTACGCCTCTGCAATTCCAGCATTAGTTCTATCTAGTCAATAAGATAGGTGTCAGTGTACTGTTTGGCAATTCCATGCAGTTTTACTTTTCTCCGACACGTCCTGTTCAGGTTGGAGCACTATCTAGGCCTTGCCTCATGTTTGCTACTGAACCACGCACACATACAGACATAAATTATCAATTTACATTCAATTTTCATTAAAAAGATATCAATTATGTCAAGCTTACCACAATTCATGGAAATAATACACAAATACGTTGACTGGCGATGAATATGGCACAAATTCCGATCTGCCTCTGTCCCAGGCTTTTATTTAGAAAAAAATATAAGCTGGTTCTCAACGCACTGTTTCTGAGTAAGTTTATTTTAAAATGTGGCACTGAACTGACGCTCCTAATTGACTATATTGGCGGGTCTAACCAATCGGGCCATGTTTACACAGCTTTTCAAAAAAGTACCCCTACTACCGTTTCCCCTAACAACAAAAAATTAGTATTTGTAGTCCGACTAATCGTGTTTCGTCTTACATTTACTTCTATCCAATCAAATAGGATTTAACATGGTGACCTATTTCCCGTAAAATGGTGGTTTCAAAACATGCCACTGTGCGATTATTATTTGGTGTTGTCTGACACCCTCACTATTTTCTTTTGGCTATAATTTGTTAATTCCTAGACTATTTGCGTAACACTTAACCTATTCTTTGTCAGCAAGTCCTAAGGAACCCAAATATATAAGCTTTAAGGGAGCTAAGTGGCGGCGTTCAAAATATGTATTTTCTTCTAGGATAGTCGTGCTGTTACCACCTCCTCACTTCCAAACTTTATGGTGTCTGCTGTACTGTCAGACTAATGTCAGGAGTTTAGACATAAAACAGTAGAATGTCATGTTTCCTAATAAGCATTTTACAGGTTTTTAAACCTAACTCTCGTAGTTGTAGTGTTTTTTATCACTGTCTATTTGAAAAAAAAGTTAGTGCTTCATGCCTTACGCTTGGGGTGGCATTAATTATCGCGAGACGCGTGTTAGTGTTGCCGGCGTTCCTGCTTTCAGCCCTCCCTCTCTCTATCCTAATTCCATCTGTCTTTTCATTACGCAGTGTATAAAATGAAATTAATGCTAGTATTAATTTAGGTCATTAAGCAGCTTGCGTATCTCAAGGTTTTCTTAGAAATGCAGTACACGTTTTATTGTTTTGTGGAAACGCGTGTATGCTGCTATAGGCTTTATTAGTAAACGTGAAAACGTGAGAATATGCAGACGAAGCAGAAAAAGGGGGATCTCGAGTACAGTCATTGTGACAGCACTGTGCTTTTACCATTTCTCTTTCCTTTTTATTGAATTTATGCGTTAGGTTTTACAATTTACTTTTTAATTTATATATGTGTATTTAGAATGTCTCACGACAGACTACAACCCACAAAAGCCAGATCCAAACCTCAGAAATGAGGTATCTGAGGAAGGTTGTTGAAGTAACAAGAAGAGACATGGTCCGCAACCAGACGATACGTCAAGGCCTAAAATCCCACCCCCTGCAGATCCAAGTAGAACAGTCCCAACTAAGATGGTTTGGCCATGTCTGCAGAATGGGAGAAGATCAGCTACCACGACAAGCATGGGGAAACAAAGAGCCAGGGATCCAGACCCCCAGGACGACCCAGAGTCCGCTGGGAGGACAACATTAGACAATCTTTGAAGGACCGAGGACTAGAATGGAACCAGGCTAGGAGGAAGACAGCCTATCTCTACCAAACCTCTACACCTCACGGTAGAAGGGGAACGACTAAGTAAGTAAGTAAGTTAATATCATGTGACAAAAAATAGACGCCGACAATCTGTAGCGAGTAATGACAGGCGATATTTGTTAAAGTGCGCGTATGGATAAACTAAATAATAATTGACTGTGCGCTGTTCATTTTCTCGCGGGCAATAACGGGGGAGGGCGCATACCCTTTTTCCCGACATGCCATAGCGGAAAACTTACGTGTGGATAGGATAGTAGCATATTGTTTATCATAAATGTTCTTTTCTTCCTAAAATAGTACCTGATCAAAACCAGTGGCCAGCGGTCTTCTTATTTTGGGTCTTCGATTTTTTGGGCTAGTTTGGTCCTTTTTCTTCATTTAGTGAAGGATTAATGGTGTCTTCTTCGTGGCTTACAAGTCCCAAGTTCCTTCGTAAACCGGTTGGGCCCAAGAGACAAATATACATTAATATTAAATCTTAACTGGACTGTACATTACCCAGAATTATTTATTCAATTTTTCCAGCCCACTGGGCATACGAAAGAACATATATTCCTGACGCTTGACAGCCGTACCAACGGAGTGATCCAGAAAGCTACGCTTTTTCAAAATCGGCACTCACCATAGAGCCAGTGTTACCGTACATTTACGGCCACCCCGAATGTTATGTCCCCTTTTTATGTGACCACTACAAATGTTAAGGTGGGATTTACGTATGATATGTAGGAACGTAACAATCTCCTTGCTGTGTACTGTTGTAGTCCGTCCGACCTGGGCCAAGCAGCTTTGTTATGCATGAATAGCTCACCAGGCGTTGAGGCGCTGAAAGGGTTTCATGTTGACATTTGAACATCAGACATTTCTTGAATGTAAGGTACTCGAAGATTGTATGGTTGACAAGTGAGGTGGGTATGTAGAGACACGAATGCGTATAGGATCTTTGAAATGTAAACAAGGCATCCACTCACTCACATGCAGTAGTCAGTAATTGTAGAAAACTGCTGGAACTTTCAACCATTTAATTACGTGACACAGTGACATCAACAGGTACAGTCAAATGGACGAGAATCAAGACACATCATGTATGTTGGATATGACTGGCAAAACATCTGGTAAATAAAGCTTGAACCACTCATCTATAAGGACGTTATCGACAATGGTCTGTCCTTTAACTACTGTTCATAGGTGGTAATAATTAGGAACATAGAACATCATCAGTTCCGTATAGCTCGTAGGTATGATGCTAATAACGCTGGCTTGCCAACCCATTCTTTTCCTACTGGAGCTCAGGGCCTCTGACTGAACGCGTCAGGTAGTCCTTAAACAAATATAGTTGCTTAATATGGAAGTCTGTGAACTTGATAATAATGTCAAGACTTCATCTGGTGTCACCTTTCAGGTACTTCTTCTTCTGCTCAAAATTATAGGCCGTAATGACGGTCCTTATAATGGTTGATAAACAACTGTACATTTTTCCATAGGCATGTATTATCTTTCATGCTGAAACGTACCGCCATCCGGCGGGTTTCATAACAATGTATGGTTATTGTGCTTCTATAAAGTACTTCAACGAATAGACCTAACTGGCTACGTCAAGCACACATAATGGACTCTGGATCCCAAGAACTGTGAGCGCTACTCACAGGTTCATACTAAATGTTCTGCAAACTTTGCGTAATAATAAAGTAACTTTACCTTGGACAGAATTCCAAATACTACACAAATAACACCAGTCGTCCTTCCAGACGAACAGAATAACTCTGGGAAATCACTAATATGACAAGACTATCTTTTCCCCAGATAATGCAGAGAAGACACAACGGACATCTTCGTCCGGCAGAAACCAGCTCATAACTCTCACAGACGGAAGTCTGCTCGGTTCGCGCTAAAAGCTAGCGCATGCGTAGACAGAACAGATTTGAGAACAGTTAACTATCCCGTCTTAAGAAAGAATAAACACAGGGAAGGTAACCCCTAATCAACCTGTGTCAGGGAGTTAACATACAGTTCTGTACCTTCGATTATCAAAAATATAAAATAGATTTACATCTTCTGGAACCGACAAAAATTATGGTAACAGCCAGCTGATAGTATTTACCATCATCATCATTTTTACATATTGTAACATTTGTCTTAGCAACCAGATGCTTCGCAATACTGGAATTATTTTTCTCCTTTTGCGACTGTGAATGTCCAGAGCACGTCTTGGTTCAGTAACTATTCGCGGTGACACTTGTTTTTCATCCATGGAAAATTAAACCACCAAATTTGGCGTCCACCTTGTAATTATTATTCGATATATAGGCTGGACTGGCTCCATATTTGGTCAACCCATCTGACATTATAGGTTCAGACACTATTGTAATTTTTTTCAAGGGATATCAACACCACGAGTGGGTAAGCGAGATTGTTTCTGGCCACGTACGACAGAGAGAGTGAGAGAGAGAGAGAGAGAGAGAGAGAGAGAATATTTTCTTTTTGTTACAACCATTGTACTAACATCCCTTTTTTTTTGTTTCGCTAAACTTGGGTACTTTACTGAGTAGTAATTTAGTGGGTCCTTGTTCTTCACAATCTATTCTGTAACTTAGTGTTAATCTTTGACCTTTGGGTTATTAACTTCTTTTGGGATCCCTTTCTCAACAAGGGGGAGGGCACTTATTTGGTTATTTTCATATGTCTGTAAACATGATTTATTGATTTCTCTATATGTTTGATGATGTAAAAAGTTTAATGATAATAAACAACAAAAATGACTTTACTGTGTGTGTTGGTCAGACCCATACCCAATTAACCATAGTTTTTTTCACGTTTGTGTGTCTTGTTGTTACATAATTGTGTGTTTGTGTGTTTAGATTAACTTGTCTTTCTAGATATAAGGGGGTGAAAGATTGTCTTACTCTAAATTATAGTCGTATAGATAGGCTGGACGAGAGAAACTATTCAGTCCAGAGACTAATCTTCTCCTTAACTATTCACTCGTGAAATTTATTTCTTATTCCTTTATTCTCACATATTTACCACTATCACCTCTGCTCAGACGGGACCATAAATATCTTCTAACCTATCAAAAAATATACGACAGCCATGGCTCATGAAGTGTACGTAAAGCAGACAAAGAGGTAAGAATAAGCTTCAAAAGAGACAAGTGAAATGTACTGAGGAGCTGGCAAGAGGGACGCAGGAAGCTGCACCCAAAGGATATACGCGAGACTTGTACAAGGGCAAAAACAAAAACAAAAAACTATCGGGGAAATACAAGCAATCAAATTGACTCATCAAAGACAAGTCTGGAAAACTGCTCAGCACTATATAAAAGCAAATGAAAAGATGAACATAACATTTTGAGGAACTTCTCTGTAGACCAGCTTTACAATCCCTTGTGATAATCCCTTAGCTGTTTATTACAAAAAGCCATCAGCTGGAAATGATTATACCATTTCTTAATGTTCCAATACTGAAGTTTGATAAATTCACGACAACTTAAGGGTGGGTTGTGTTTTGCTCGTCGCTTCCACGTTATCTCTTTTGTGATAACGTGTTTCTGGGCTTTATCGCCCTGTATCTTTTTCATCATTTTCTTATTTTTGCTCCCTTTTTGTGCTCTTTTATCACTTTTAAAGTAATCTTTCTTAATGACGGGTTTTACTTAAGTGTAACGTAAATCCCACCGTTGCTATTTCTCAAACCTTTAATTACAGTAGTCAACAACCAAAATGTACCAGAAATGAAAATAGCTGATCTTAACTAATTTTGGTGTGCTGAAAACGAAAATGACATTAAAAAATGTTGATTGGCTCTAGTTTTCAAGATATATGCTAATAGTTTATTTAATTACGGTCAATTTATATATATGACGCAACTGTTGTGGGCGATTGCATAATTTTTTCTAATGACCAATAAAAATGTAACTAGAAGTTGATGATGCAATCCTACCTATGATTACATCACCTTTGTGTATAAATATCTTATCTCTGATAAAATTTTGCCATTAGTTAGTGCATTTGTCCTTATCAAAAGTATCGTAGTTAGAAATGCCTAGGACGTGTGTGAACAGTGCTAATAATTTATGTTATATATATGGTGAGGTGACATTTCTATCACAAAAACGAAATATAACTAAAGTGATTAAGAAGGCGTACAGTTTGTATTTTGGCTGCAGAATAGGAGATCAAGATAAGAGCTGGGCGCCACACAATGCTGCAATACATGTGCAGAACATCTTAAACTGTGGTTGACTGCCAAAAGGCAAGCTATGCCTTTTGCAGTCCCAATGATTTGGAGAGAGCCCACTGATCATCTCAACAACTGTTACTTTTGCATGGTCCCTCCAATTGGGAAAGGCATATCAAAGAAGAAATAATGGGCTCTGGAATATCCAAATTTCCCCTCTGCAATACGTCCGGTACCACATGGCGATGACCTACCAGTTCCCAAAGTGCCAGAATCATTTTCAGCTGCTTCCACTGATGAAGAAGAGGACATTGGTGGTCCTGAACCATCAACCTCAAGCGACCCAGATTTTGAGCAAACTACATCCACTAAACCATACTTAATAACCCAAGGTGAACTGAATGATCTTGTAAGAGATCTGAATTTACCGAAGAACAAAGCGGAGCTTTTGGGTTCCAGATTGCAACAGTGGAATCTCCTGGCAGAAGATGTTACAATTTCTGTGTATAGGAACCGCCAGAAGCCGCTTATTACATTCTTTTTCAAAGAGGGTGACCTTTCTGCGTGCCACAACATATCTGGTTTAATGGCAGCCCTCAAAATCAATTACATACCGGAAGAGTGGAGGCTTTTCATTGATTCATCCACGACGAGATTTAAAGCTGTTTTGTTGAATAATGGTAATGTGTTACCGTCAATTCCAGTTGGTCACGCAGTTCATATGAAAGAAACTTATGAAAACATTAAGCAGCTATTGAAGTGTATAAACTACGATCATCATCATTGGTCACTTTGCGGTGACTTAAAAGTGGTCGCTCTTTTGCTTGGCCTAGAGGGTGGATACACCAAGTACTGTTGCTTTCTCTGTGAGTGGGATAGCCGTGCACAAAGTGACCATTACATCAGAAGACATTGGCCAATCAGGCAGTCATTGCAGCCTATCAGTAAGAACGTTGAGAACCCTGCACTTGTCGACACCAGCAAGATTTTGTTGCCACCCTTGCACATTAAGCTGGGTCTCATGAAAAACTTTGTCAAGGCAATGGAGAAAACAGATGAGGCTTTCAAATACCTCATCAGAAAATTTCCAAGACTGAGTAAAGCTAAAATAAGAGAGGGAGTATTTGTTGGTCCGCAAATTCGAAAACTTCTTCATAGTGACGAGTTTCTTTGCGTGTTGCATGGCAAGGAAAAAGCAGCATGGCTAGCATTTAAGTCAGTGGTGGGCTATTTTCTCGGAAACAACAGATCTGATAATTACAAAGAAATTGTGGAAAATCTCCTTCTGAAGTATAAGAGTCTTGGCTGCAACATGTCTTTGAAAATTCATTTTTTGGATTCTCATCTGGATTTCTTTACTTCAAACTGTGGAGCGGTCAGTGATGAGCATGGTGAACGATTACACCAGGACATTGCTGCTATTGAGACAAGGTATCAAGGCAATTGGAGCCCTTCAATGCTTGCTGATTACTGTTGGACTGTGACAAGAGACACCTCATCGATTGACTACAAGAAGCAAGCAAAGAGAGCTCGAACAGCGACTGAATAATAACGGAATGGGTTCAAACGTGCCTTTTTAAAACACGATATGTGAACTTTAAATAATGTTTTTATTTTTTCTATCATTTTATGTTGAAATATCAATTAATTGAGTATGTAACCACAATTTTTATACTGCTAAAGTAGAAAGACTAGCTGTTCACCCCAGAGAATTAAACAAGCATACATTATTTGTATTATTAAATTCATCATTAAAAAAAACCCAGAGCCAATTGGTGAATTTCATTATGATATTTGAAATCAGCATGTCAAAATCAATAAGAAATGGTATATTTAATTTCTGGTACAAATAACTTTTGAAAATTTGTTGACTAGTGTTATCTTTTAGAACACACCTGGCACGGTAGACATCACTGTTAGACGTCCACATTGGGAATTGTTGTTGTTGTTGTTTAACTAGGGCTGCTGAGCTTCTCGTTCTTTTGCAATCAATACCAAGTTGAAGACACCTTGGTATTATCTACATTGTAGATCTAGGCTTTTCCTGTGGCTTTTTTGCCATTCTGAAATGTTCTGAGTTGAAAACATAAGCTCCAGTTTCTCCAGCTTGGCTTACATTTAAAGGGTTGTCACATCTGATCCCAAACTAGGAGTAAAAAGCGCGTGGCAACACTGTGCATTCCTCACCATCCAAGGGGGCTCTCTAACTATGCAGAGCTAAAATGTTGTACTCCAGTCCTGGGCTCTCCCAAGCAATTGTAACGTCCTGTACATAGGCACTTCTCAGCTCCCCTTGCCTACCACTGTATCAATAGTGAGATCCTCCTGCATGCAGTCAACAAGGTCAAAGCCAAAGAATTACTCGTACGTCTGGGGCTCAAGTGACTTCTCCAAGCGTAGTGTGCAATGCTGGGTTCTCAACAAATGTCATCACATGGAGAATCCCTGGAAGTGTATGAATGCTTTCAAGAGTCAATGAGGGTGTAATTAGCCTCACAGACAGAGGTTCACTTCCACATATGTTTATTGTAGCATTGTACATAGCTGGTGGTTTTATAAGAGTGACTCCAGATATGCCTCAATGCATCCACACGAGGAATAAAAAGAACTCATTTGAGGGCTCTATCCCCTGTTTAAACCAAACGAGTGTCACCACATTGAACACAAAAGTACGCCCGCCAGAGCGATCAGCAACAAAGGACTCGTGACACGTACAGGAATGTTGGTTACCAGATGGTAGTCTACGTTGAGAGCGGCATGCAGTCAATATGACGGGACACTGACAGAGATTAAAGGACAGCAAAGGGACACAAGGAAGCATATACATTCTGCATCAAGCGGCCAATCCAAAACCACAGTTTGTCTCGCAACCGAACATCTAGCACGGAGTGAAAAGTTAGTTGCGAGAGCCCACCCACTTTTAGCGATTGACGTGCACTGAGATGGCACGCTTACACGCTGAAGTCACTTGACAAAATGGAAAAATAAATACAGTACCAAACCTACCCTCTGTCCTGTACTGTTCTGATTCTTCTATAATTGACAAGATACAGTATTAAGGTCTTTGTCATGTGTAATCTGACCCATACTGTAAAATAGTGGGACAACAGAAGTGATTGCGTCATTAATTAGGCTGGATCGCTCAAGGTGCATATCCGGTGTTACATGCTGCGAATCGCGCTAATGACCCCTGTCTTCGAAGCATTATTTTCGTCGTGCCTAGCTGGCAGGGAGGATAGTGTGATTCGCCTACGTAGCTAAGCCCGCGTGCCGTTTGGAAGGTCCTGGGTTCGGTTCTCCGGTAAGCTACTCACTTCTGTGGTTTTCTGTTGTCTATTTTTCTGCTTCTTTATTTCTCACGAGCGCCTGAAACATACCTTTATATGTGTAATATTTATTAATTTCCTTTTTACAGACCTCGAGTTTTCCCTCTTTATTTGTTTAAATGTTCATACAATACCAAACCTACCCTCTGTCGTGTACTGCTTTGATTCTTCAATCATTTACTAGACACAGTATTAAAGTCTTTGTCCTGAGTAATCTGACTGTTGAGAACACATCATGGGGCGAAGCAATCTTGATAAAAGAATATACGGATGGCCTGCTTCGCACCATGTTGAGCCTCACCAAAACGCTAAAACTAAAGACGTTAAATATGACTAAAACACCGTACGACGAAGTAAGTCTGTGACTACGCTTTGAAGCATTCGGAAGTGTCCGCCAATGTGGCTTGGTCCACTAAAGATGTGTAGAAGGATCTACGTATAATAAAGTGTACATGAGTCTAGATTTGACTCGAAATTAAGTGTGAATATAATTCAAAGTGGTAAATCCCACATCGTCACGATATATTGAATATAGAAGATGGAATAAGCAAGATTGCCAGAAATATGTTGAACGACTTTCCAAGGTTAGTACAACCTACGAATATGGAGATAAACATTTAAGGAAGAATTACAATGTGTCGCAAAGAATTATAAGAAAATAGTGTAGCGTTTGAAGAATATTCCGGATTTGATATTAAAATCCACGGTGTCAATAATGAAAATGGGAGAAGAAAATTAGCGGACTAAGAAGTAAATGTGCAAGAAAAGCACAAGGATATTGTTACAAGTATGAGAAGGAAAATGATAGAATCATTGACATTGTATATGGAGGATAAACTTTCGGGATCGATTTTGCCCACAACTTATTGTTAAAATTGATATTGGAGCAATGTGTAATTCATGCAAGTCTTATGTCTTCATAAAATTGAAAGTCGTCAAACTCAAGGTATCCAAAGAAAATCTGTGAGAAGTTTCAGATTCTTTATTGATTCAGTTCAACAGTTGAAAGTTTTCCAGTTGGTTGATGGAAACGATTACATGTTCAAATAGAAACGATTACACAGAAACAGTTGAGCCAGATTTTATAACAAGTAGAACAAAAATATTTATAGCGGTTGAAAATTCAAAAGGTACAATTTTATTAAGTCAACATGTAAGTAGAATATAAAATAAAGAAAACCCTAGACGATCAACAAGGAACCAAAAGATTTGTTCTTAACACTGACCTATACTGTATTATAGGGGGACAACAGAAGTGATTGCGTCTTTAATTAGGTTGGATCGCCCTAGGTATATATCCGGTGTTACATGCTGCGAATCGCGCTAATGACCCCTGTCTTCGAAGCACTATTTTCGTGGTGCCTAGCTGGCAGGGAGGATAGTGTGATTCACTTCTGTAGCTAGGCGGGGGTGCCGTTCGGAAGGTCCTGGGTTCGATTCTCCGGTAAGACACTCACTTCTGTTGTTTTTCTGTTGTCTAGTTTTCTACTTCTTTATTTCTCACGAGCGCCTGAAACATACCTATATGTATGTAATATTTATTTATTGACAAGATGGACACCTAGTTACTAGATTAGAGAGCGGGGCAATAGGACACAATCCACGTCTTCTCACGTACTGGCAACCCGAAAAATAACGAAACGTTCGGCAGAAGTCGGTACGGATTTTCCAACTCACGCGGAGCACAGAGTTTACCCAGAGCATTTCATTTCTGTGTGGATTTATAATATTCATACCTGTGGAATTTAATCTAATATAGTGTTTTTAATGGATTTGCGAATGGAAAAGGAGGCTAGTAAATTTTAGAAAAACTATTATTAATTTTTGTTTTTCATTATTTAAGATTGCTTTTTGCACTTAGCCTCATAGCTAAATGTGCTAAAGACTGTTTTTTTCCATTACTTCTAGTCGTTAGTGGTTAATCATATAAAAGAAATTTCCTCTATCTGTTGTGCGCTGGTTGCACACACGTTGGATGCATCCTCTCATACGTCCATCCCTGCTGGTCTTACGTTTGATGCAAAATTCCAACAGTTTTATCCTTGATGATTCATCGATTGCAGTGTCATTCTCTAATAGGCGATCATTAATTGCCCTCAGTATCTCTCCTTTATCAATTTCCAATGCACCTTCTATGGGTGCTCTTGAAGCTAATCTGTAAGCTTGCTCTTTCATTGCCACTTACCCCTGCATCACCAGGACAGTAGATCCCCACCAGTTCCTGAAGATTCGAGACTTCTATGGAGGTTTTCCATTTATGCTGGAGCCATCCAATTTGGACCTTCCGAAGCATGGATTGTGAGTCTAATACAATAACTGCCCTTGATAGTGTCTCAGACAGCCACCTTAAGGCTGTAGTAACTGCCTCTACTCCATTCTCATGCTGGAGGTTGTTATCATGTAAGCCCCGATGTTCATCGACGATTCTGCCCTTTACTGTAGCAGAGTAGCCCCACCCTGATATCTCACCACGGATTACAGACACATCAGTGTACACAATGGCATCATCATCCCCAGAATGATCATTTACTAGCTGATCAATTTCCAGCTCTGCCATCCCACTGTTCCAAGTTCTGCAAACTCTCTTCAAAGACTGATGACGACTTGCTGGCAGTTCGTCCACTTGTCACCTGACTTACTCCATTCTTCTCCCTTGAATATATTTTCAACTGTGGTCACTTGTCTAATAGTTGCCCCTGCCTGCGCCATCCATGACATCCCCCTCTTTATTCTTACTCCTTTGATGTCAGCTATGTTCCCAAGCAGTGGATGCCTTTTGTCTGTGGTTACCCGCATATAAGCTTTGCCTGTTCCATCACGTATCTGGATCTAAATGACAGCAATCCAAGCCCGTGCCGCGTTATCCCAATGGTGGTATCTCACATTCAGCCCAAGACTATATGCATCTATTCATTTCGAATGCGTTTCAGTAGTTCACGTTGTGAAATTGACAGCGTGAGTATTCCCATGTCATACTCGATTTCAGACATAACCAGCTTGACGTGGCGATACAGTCTGATCTGTGACTCCGATTTCGAAAGATTGTATTTCCAATTCTCAGTTCAAATACCAGATTGCGCTTCCGACGAATTTTCCACTGAGAACCTTTGTGTATTCTGGCTCTCACTTTACATCAATCCAATCTATTTTGCACTATACGGGTAGGGGTGTTTAAATCATAATACCCCTGGGTGTTTTAAAATATTACATGTTAAAATTCCATCGCGTGACCTCTTTTTAATAAGGCTGCAGTACTTCCGCTTGCATCTTTATGCAAAACTCATAAACCCATCTGCGCACTCATTGCCTGTCTAGATGCTTTCTCACCAATATTGCCTTCCCAGACAGATTATCGGTAATATTGATACCGAGATTGTGCAACGGAAAATATTATCTAATCATCACCGGTGTCTTCGCACTCCCCAGACGGCTCTCTCAGACAGACAATATGGCTTTTCTTTTCATCGCTCGTGAGCGACCATATTGTGTCAATAGAGATCCACTCTATCAAAGGTGGCTAGACGCTTAAGGTGATAAACGTATTACCGCTGACCTGTGTAATTAGCCTGGTATTGTTAAAGTTCACCTGGTGAATCGTAAATATGTCTGGGTGCGGCGAAAGGGCAAAAATGTAGATGCATGAAATATGTCAAATAATAAGCGGATGAATGAGAGAGAGAGAGAGAGAGAGAGAGAGAGAGAGAGAGAGAGAGAGAGAGAGAGAGAGAGAGAGTCACAAAAGTATATGAACATACCGTTTTGTCACAAACCCTATGTACACATCATAAGGAAAAGTTCAAGTGTTACCCCATTTTACTTTCATGGGCCTATAGCTTTCGAGAGTATCAGGTAGGATCTGTGCAATTTCGAGGTAATTCATTATTTTCCGTGCTACTAGCTTTTCAAGTTGTTTACCGTAGATATTCTGCATTGTGATAATTCTATAGCTGCTGAGAAATGAGGGGGGAGGGTCTTTACCAGTTTTAGGAAATGGCTGTAGGTAACTATGTAGCCAGTCTTCCGGTATCTCAGCATTCAGTATGTTGGTGTTGAAACTAATCATCACATTCTTAATGCCTGTGTCATCGAGCTGTTTTATATGGTGATACTATACACCATCAGGACCCAGGGTAGTGTTTTTACTAATTGCTAAAGTACACACAATGTCGTCTTCGGATATGAGGTCGAAATATATGTCGCATCTTCTGTCGCTTTCCAGGATGCTGTCTTTAATATCTTGGCTGGTAGCTTTATCACCTTTATCCGCCTGAGTAATATAACGCACGAGTAATGCATGTCCGTTTTCGGCATTGATCTTCATTCTTGTCCGTGTCGAACTGAGAATATTTGGAAATGGTTGGCTTGTGCTTTTCCTACTCATTCTGTGATGTAAGACCAGAAGTTCTGTACAAATGGTTTCTCTAACACTCCTCCACTCCACTCCTCTACGGAAGTATTTGCTATGGGACTGTCTTTATCTTGTTTACCACTCCTCAGACTTATTTACGTTCCGCCAGGTGAACTGGGGTATTATCGTAACAATACCCAGTCGTTATCACCGATCAGCGAGCGAGATTCTTATCATGAAAAGACGGTCTCCCCCGATCAACATCTATAGAAGCCAATATTGTCTGTCTGAGATAGTCGTCTGTGGGCAGATTACACGGGTGGTAGATGCGTTTATCGTTTCACGGGACCATCCCTGTGTGTGATTATCACGATAATCTGTCTGGAGAGACAATATTGGCCATAGGTAGCATTTGGACAACAAATGGGTTCAAAGATGGTGTTTATGAGTTGTGCACAAGATGCCGGCGGATGTCTGACGCAATGATTTGAAGAGGTCAAGAGTGGATATTAAATTTAATATTTTGAAACACGTGAGGTTATTTTATTTTTTTAATTTGAAGCACCCCTACCCACGTAGTGCTTAACGAGATTCGATTGGATTGGTCATTTTGAGGACCTGAAATATACAATGTATTTTATTGGCACACTAGTCGGAAGTGCAATCTGTGATTTGCACTAAGAACTGAGAATATAGTGTGATGAAAACACAGACACAAATCACACAGAGAGACTGCAGCGCACAAGTCATATCAGCTGCTCCTAAAAGCCAGAAAGAAAAAGGAGACATTGGACTTAGAAATTCCACAACTATAAGTAACAGATCGAGTATTGGGCAACTTTGGAATTCACACGTAAACCCGCATTTTTAATACAAGACTGGAAACTTAGGAATTTGATCACAAGTCATAGAGGAATTAAACAAAAGTTTTCCCAGGCCAGGATTTCACAGAACGCCCACCGTCAGAGGAATTAACTCTAATTTCACAGACCAAGTCATAGAGGAGTTAAACAAAAGTTTTTCCAGGCCAAGATTTTGCAGAACACCCGCCGTCAGAGGAATTAACTCTAATTTCCAGACCAAAGTGATTTCGAAGCTTCTAATACAGAGCTGTGTCCATCCTAAGTCTGTGCAAGGAGATTGTGTATTCCCAAAATTTTGGGGTAAGTGTAAACAATTTATTTACTAATGTAAATTCTACAGGTTTCTTGCTAAGTGGTTATAAACAAGGCTGGCAAAATCAACACATGAAAATAGTATATGCGTGAACGATTACTGCAAGAGCTGGTGATTGTTTCTGACTAGTCATGCGGGAAACCCGACAGCAGAGCGGCCCCAGACTCCGACGGGAGTAGTGATGAGTAATGACTGATGATTACATCACATGTGCCTAAGGTGTAACATTATCTTGTGAGATTTATGTACCTTTTTTAATTGTAATTCAGGCAAATCATTATTCACGCACACCAGACGCAATTTCCTAGTTAACACCCAGAAGGATATTGGTGAATTTTCATCATATTCCCTGAGTTACACTGTGTGCTGGTGAATTTAATTCTTCTGAGAGGTTAACATTTGTGGGTGGAGCGCATGACAATGGGCCTGTTAGTTTGCGGCGAACACATGTACTTAGCAGGCATTTGCTTCTTTTATTTGTCTAAAGTTCGTGGTTGCACGCCATCAGACGATTAGTGGTATTCACGCCGCTATTGTGAGGGAAAAGCATCGACCTTCACCGCCTACAGTGGAAGAGAGTGTGGATAAGGCTTCCGTCATCACAGAATTGATGAACCACCGCTGCAGGATTCATCTGGAGTTAAGTTTTTTTTTGGTCACAGGCAACAGCAAAACACGGACATTGATAGCGCCTCTATCCAACCTCTGTGAAGAAAAATTTAATTTGCCTTTCACCCTCATTTAATCCTTATTTGAACTTGTTGAATTAATTGACTATTAAATTTGTTGTATGTTATTTTAAACTAAATAAATAATTGTTAATTCAGTCATTGGAAGCATGAAAGCAAACGTATGAGCAAGACTATTTAATAATTATATATATATATATATATATATATATATATATATATATATATATATATATATATATATATATATATATATATATATATATATATATATATATATATATATATATATATATATATATATATATATATATATATATATAGCCATTACTTATAAGAGGGCATTCGTTGGATTACACCAACTGCGGGCTTAACGGGCCAGAACCATTGCTTAAACCCTTCACAAAAAGCGACGGACCAGATAATAAGTTAACAAATTGCTCAGCCCTAAGCAGCTTTTGTTCTTGACTTCTGGGAATATCTTGTGAAAGCTCCCATAAGGTAGAAGTATCATTAACCTTCTATCTACATCTCTGTCAAGAGTAATCTTCCGCGCAGGTAGATACCTTGGAAGACAAAATTAGATACTCTTGAGTTTAGGTCACTGTTGCACCACTACTGCAAAGCAGGGGAGCCAATCGATGACACCAGGTCAGCAATTCACCACACGAATATGTAAATAGATTAACGTGCGCTGGTAACGCGGTAATAACAAACATGTAACACAACTATATACAGAATTAATTATGCATATATTCAAAAATTGGAAAAAACACATGGTCAAATACAAAATATATATATACATCTCCATCAGGACGGTTTGAGGTGAAAAGGGGAGTAAGACAGGGTTGCATCCTCTCGCCATACTTGTTTAACATCTATGCAGAAAATATAATGAGAAATGTTCGGAGTGACCAAGAATGTGAACATTGCGATCCGTTCACAATTGGTGGAAATGCGATCCCAGAACTCAGGTACGCAGATGACACAGTTATTCTTTCAAACAGTGCCAAGGGACTAGAACAGTTAATCCTGTCGGTCAAAAGACACAGTGAGGATCAGTACCTTTTTCTGAACACACAAAAAAAACAAAGATTATGTCCACTGACAAAACAAGGTACCAACCAAAAATTACCATCAATGATGAGGAAATTGAAAATGTCACAAATTTTGAATATCTTGGCTCCATAATTAACAACAATGGAGACTGCTCAAAAGAGGTCAGAAGGAGACTGGTCATAGCAATGCAGAGGTTAAATAAAATGAAGAACCTATGGCATAACACCAGCAAATTAATAAAAGTAAAACTTCTGAGAACGTGCATCTTTCCGGTAGCAACATATGGATGTGAATCATGGACCATTACTCAAACATTAAAGAAAAAAATCGAATCTTTCGAAGCAAAGTGTTACAGAAAAATTCTCAGAATATCGTGGACCAAGAAGAAGAAAAATATAGACATCCTACACGACCTGAACATCGAGGAAAACAGGCTCATAAACAATATCATGTCCCGGAAACTGAAATACTTTGGCCACATTAAACGCCATAGTGGCTTAGAGAGAGCAGTGATGGAGGGTATTGTACCTGGAAGGCGAGGCAGGGGCCGACCAAGACGACGGTGGACACAGGACATTGAAGACACCTTGAACATGACATTGGAGGAGGCAGGAGGGCTGGCTAGAGATCGAGAGTCTTTCAGGCGGGCTGTGATGAGAGCGACGTTCTGCAAAGGACATGCTACATGATGATCATATATATCTCCGCTACCATTTCCTGTCTTTCTGAAAATCCCTCTCTATACAGAATTAATTCCACACTTATTCAAAATGGGAAACAAATTGTTAAATAAAATATACATCCGCTCCCCTTTCCTGTCTTTCTGAAAATCCCTCTCTCTCTCTCCCTTCTGTCAGATAAAATATCTCTCAGTCTTAAGTGTACACTCATAGTGGAATTAAAATTAGCAGAATGCTTAGAAATTATCAGATTTCCCGGGTCACACAAAATTTACTTTTACTTAAAGAATTAAATACATTATAAAGTAACTCTGGATCAGGGTCTATATAATGAAGCTAACTCCCCAAAAATAAAGACATGGAATTCAATCTCCGCACAATAAATCTGGTTATAGGCTATCAACCTAAACTGATTATCCAGGCAGCAAGGAATCCTTAGAGCGACAATGGTGAAGAGAGATAAAGACCTGCTCTTATATATAGAGTTAGAGCATGCAGGGTCGTAGCGAAGATTTCTGCATGTGTTCGAGATCAAACAACTCCAGACGATAAACTAGACGTAACACTAACAGCAGATCGCTCGTTCGTCCGTGGATGGCAGAAATGAAAGAACAGAGCGCTCGCCGTGTTTTCCAGATCAAAAAGAGTCAGGGTAACTCCGATTGTCCCAGTAATCTCTACATAAAAGATTTTAGACAGAATTCCGCTTTTTTGCACGTGCAAAGAGGTGGGCCTAAACTTGGCTCTGCGAGATTGACAGGAATCCGAAGACAGAATTCGAGCTGTTAAGAGCAAAAAAATGTCAGAAAAGAGGGCATAGACAAAGTTAGAAAGAAAGCAGACAGGCCCCTTAGAGTAAAGGACAGACAATTCCAATCAAAGCGTGACAAATACAAAGACTGGAAACGTAAAGGACCAGGATCGAAGTATTTGTGCAACTTTAAAACTTAAAAAAGTAAACCCGCATTTATAAATACAAAGACTGGAGACCCAAGGAATCAGATCACCCGTTATAAGAGAAATTCTAAAATTTCGCAGATCATGTGATTCGAAAGCATCTAACCTAAAGTTGCTAGTGTCCATTCTAACTGTGCTAGAAGATTATGTTCCCGAAAGTTATTTTGGGATCATGGAACCAAGCTATCAGACTGTTCGTAATACGAAGCTGAAAGACGAAAGTTCTACGCTAAAAGAAGGGAATCAACACTAACCGCCTAAATTGGACAAGTTGTGCAAAGAAGTGCCCTCATCACAGAAGAATTGACGAAACCACGGCTGCGGTAGTCACATCGATTCGAAGCTAAGTGCTTACTAAAAGGCAACAGCAAAGAACATTAACATTCCTCTTCCCCGTCTCTATGAAGATAAAATTATCATCTAAAATAAACCATCATTTCATCTCTATTTTAACCTGTTAAAACTAATTGGTTATTAAATTTGTTACATGTTATTTTAAAACAATACAATCATTGTTTATTCAGTTATCAAAGGTATTGTCAAGAACCATTAAACTGTGGTTCCACCACTGCAGTGTGGATTTATAATAATAAATAAAGGCTCGTTCTTCCCAGGCTACAACCACACCACAATGGCTGACAATAAGAAATGAACACCTTTAACAGGAACTTCCCTTTAATACTATGCACAATGCAATAAGGCCTCACACGGCCAATAAACGCATCAAATACAATAATGAAATGCCACTGTAAAACTTGCCTGAGCAGCTTAATCTATCAGCATCATACACGACAGTACAACTTACACTGAAAACCACTGCAATGAATATCGCTCACCTGAGCGGCAAAACTATGGAAATGACACACTCAGAAATCATTGACAACTTTTTAATCTACGGCCTGTAGATAAGACGAACTAGACAATACACTGCTCTAGCATTACAACGTACTTATCCACCAGGACCGAAATATGGCAAGCACTCAATTAATAGTCCATAACATGAACCACACAGCAATCTCGCTGGCAAAAGGGAAATCTGCGCCCTACCAGGACGATGGCTAGTTTCTGACTGTCTATTTTTTGCGCCTTTCTCCCCCGACTTCCGGTAGTCACATGACCCACCAGTTCGGCTAGCTGACTTTTCCGGCAGATGCACTGCGAAATAGCGCTGTGACAGGTATGAAAGCAAACGTATGAGCAAGACTCTTTATTATATATATACATCTAGACATATATTTACATATATAGAGCTAATTCTTAGAAAAAGAATTTTGCTGGACTTACACCAGCTGGGGACTTGAACGGGCTAAAAACATTTCTTAATTCTTCACAAAAAGGCGAAGGATTAGATATAAGTTAACAATTGCTCTGCTCTATGCAGCATTGTTCTTGACTTCTGAAAATATTTTGTAAAAACTACCTTGAGATAGAAGCGTCATTGCCCTTCTATGTACAACTCTGCCAAGAGTAATCTTGTGCGAAGGTACACACCTTTGACGACCCATTTTAGATACTCTTGCGTTTTGGCCACTGGTGGACCACTACTGCAGAACTAAGGGGAGGCAATCCGTGACAGGGGTCCAAGGTAAACGAGAAAGGGTTGCTGTAGCAATTGATCTAGTGGATGCTTATAACAGTGTGAACTTCTAAACATTAATGAACTGTGAAATGGCTTGCGGTCTTAACCCTTGGCTAACAAGTTGGATAGCAACTGTTTTAACTGAGAGATCAGTGGCATTTCGCTTGAGAACATGGACTTCAGACCCAATGCGCATTTGCCTGGGACTACCCCAGGGTTCTCCACTATCACCGTGCTGTTTAATATATATTCAGCAAAAGTAGCCACCATTCAGCCAACTGGGTTGGGACGAACATTGAGTTTTACTGATTACATACTTATTTACAGAACTGGCTCTGACCGACAGGAAATGGTTATTACATAGCATACACGGGACACTACAGGTGGTGTTTAACAGGTGTTAAGAAACTGGCTCTAAAGTCAATCCAAACTTTGTGGTGTGGTGCTCCACAACTCCATAATGAAAGCAGATCTTCTAGATATTACTCTCAATGCACAGAACATTGAAAGGCAAGAAAAGCTTAAATAATTTGGAGTTACATTTGATTGCGGGCTATCGAATAATTACCAAGTTCATCATATCACACAGAAATGCAGGAAAGATCTGGCAGCCCTGAAAATAATGGCCGCAGCGCATCTTGAGCAGAGATTACTATTCGTTCTTTATCATCAGCTCGTCATATCGGTCATTGAGTATGGGCTGTGAATACTCAAGCTGTCAGTAACACAATGTGAACTACTAGAATGCATTCAAAATGAAGGGATGCGTATAGTCTTAGGCTGTATACGTGACACACCCATTGTGACAATGCACTACATCCTTATAGTGCTGTCGATTTGATCAAGATATGCGATGGCCCAGGCAAAAGCCTATATGCGAGTAACCACAGACAAACGGCACCCCCTGCATGGAAACATAGCTGGCATTAAGGGAGCAAGAATAAAGAGGGTGACAAGTGGCAAGTCAAGGCCTACAAAACCAACCCGTGCAGGCCCAAGTAGAACAGTCCAGACTAAAATGGTTTGGCCATGTCTGCAGAGTGTGAGAAGATCGGCTACCACGATAAGCATGGGAAACTAAGAGCCAGGGATCCAGACCTCCAGGACGACCCAGAGTCCGCTAGGAGGAGAAAATTAGACAATCTTTGAAGGACCGAGGGCCAGAATGGAACCAGGCCAGGAGGAAGACAGCAGATAAGAAAGTATGGCGCTCTCTCTTCCAAACCTCTACACCTCACGGTAGAAGAGGAACGACTAAGTAAGTAAGTAAGAATAAAGAGTGGGTGTCATGGATGGCACAGGCAGAGACAATGATCAAGCAGGTGACCACAGTTGAAAATATATTCAAAGGGAAGAGTAGAGTAAGTCAGATGGGAACTGGATTAACTACCAGCAGGTCATCATCACGAGCCTTGGTAGAGAGTGTAGAACTCGGCGCAATGGGAAAGCTGAACTGGAAATTAATCAACTTATACATGATCATGCAGGGGATAATGATGTCATTGTGTATACTCACGAGTCTGTGATCCGTGGTGAGAAATCTGGCTGGGGCTTCTCTGCTGGGGTGAAGGGCAGAATCGTCGCCGAACACTGCGGGGCTTACGAGATAACAACTTCTAGCATGAGCATGGAGGTAAAAGCCGCTACTGCAGTCTTAAGGTGGCTAACTGAAACCTCAAGAGGAAGGGCAAAATGTAAGACGGGCCTATATGCACGATTCTTATCTATCAGTCAATACCCTTTACCTCCCTAAGGAGCATAGGTCATAAAGCTGGATCTCGTATAGTGGAGGCGTCAACAATTCCCTGTGGCAGTATCTGTTTGGGACTCAAAGCTGCTCACCTGTGGGAACATTTTCCGCATGTGCTGACAACACACTAAGTCCCAGGTCATTCAGCAGCGGATTCCCAAAATGTCACGAGTTCTTATTATATACCACCATAAACTATCTATCTATCTATCTATCTATCTATCTATCTATCTATCTATCTATCTATCTATCTATCTATCTATCTATCTATCTATCTATCTATCTATCTATCTATCTATCTATCTATCTATTAATGTTTATTTTTATTTTTATTTATTTTATTTTTACATTCATTATTATTATTATTATTCTTTTTTAATGTTAAAAACGTACTTTAATTATGATGATTATTGCAAATGTAATATTACTTTTATAATGATAAATGCCTTAATTATGCTTATAGTAAATGTGAGGATGAAAGGATATAGTATATATGATGAGAGAGAGAGGAAGGGCAGAATGTCAGACGGGCCTGCGTGCCCAATTCTTAACCCTTTGAAAATAAAGTTCGTTCGTTCGTTCAGTAACAAAGGCAGTCATTGTGTCAGACTCCATACTCAAGTCCATGCTTTGAAAGGTTCAAAATGGTTGGCTAAGGCATGAATGGAAAACACTCATAAAAGCTTCGAATCTCCAAGAGCTGGTGTGGATCTACTGTCCTGGTCATGCAGGGGTATGCGGTAATGAGAGAGCTGACAGACTAGCATCAAGAGCATTCACAGTAGGGACACTTGATAAGAATAAGGGAGAGATACTGAGAACAATTAATGCTCGTCTGTTAGAGAATGACACTACAATAGATGAATCATTAAGGTTAAGACAGTTGAAATTTGGCATCAAAATTAAAGCTACCAGAGATGGACGTATGAGATGATGCATTCGTCGTGTATATAACCAGCGAGCTACAGGAACAGGTAGCATTCACACTCTTTGGCATATACAGAGAGAGACGTAGCACCTATGGGTTTCCTGGCAGTGCAATGATGTCGATTCTGTTCAACAATAACAATAAATAACACTTGTACATTTTCCCACGCACGCCACTTCTTTGCAGCTTGACTCCCTTTTTCCATATTTTTACACGCTTTCCTCAAATCTACCCAAACCACCAGCTTGTGCTTTTTTCTCTTGGAAGGCATCTTTGATTTCCTGACTCGTATGTGTGATCTTATCTTCAGTGAATCTGTGTTGTCTAAATCCGGCTTGTTGAAGGGTTAATAGCCAATTATCTTTTGGTATTAACCATGCGTTCCATCAGTTTACCTACACATTTAAGTAGACTGATTAGTCTCTTGCCATTAGGCCCTCTCAGGTCTTTGTCTTTCTTTGGTATAGGTCAATGAAGCACATGTACAAACTTTTTTGGAACTCTATATTTTTATGCTAATATTCTTAGGCAAAAAATTGCCTCACTTCTTCCGCTGTTCCGTCTAAAACCAAACTGATGTTCTTGGATTTCGCTGTCTACCTTACTTTTTATTCTTTCCTGTGTGATTTTGGGCAGTATTTTAATTGCATGACTCATCAGGCTGATTGTTCTGAAGTCTGAGCATTTTGTTGCATTAGGTTTTTTAGGCAAAGTTATAAAGACTGGCGTCTTCATGTCATGTGGTATATATCCTGTATTGTATATATCGTTGCATAGATCTGTGATTGTATCTATACCAAAGCTCCCCAGGGCGTCTATAATTTCAATTTTTGTGTTGCCATGCTTGCTGATTTTCCTTTTTGTATCATATGTATTGAATTCTCTACTCCTGATCTGAGAATGTTTGGGCCTTCAATAGAATCTGGTGATGGTTTTTTACCTCTGTTGTCCTGGAATAGTTCTTTTACGTACTCTGCCCATCTGTTTGATATGTCTTTCTCATCAAGTAAGATTAAACCATTTTTATTCTTGATACAGCCTCCTCCTTGGGAAAACCTCGAACTATGTTATATATTTTTTTTATTTCTTCATGCATATCCCTTGTCATGTGCTTAGCTTCCTTGTCTTCTATTTCCTTGCATTTTGTTTTTATCCACCGTTCTTTTGCTTGTCTACACACAGTACGTATGACGTTGTCTAATATTTTATATTCTGGAGTGTTTTTTTGCTCTGTTTCTTTCTGCCATTTTATTGAAGATGTCATCTTTCATCCAAATTAGATTTTTCTTAAGCTCCTTTTTAGATAAATTTGCATTTTCTGATTTTATACTTGTTTTTAAACATTCCCATTTTGTGGCTACTTTTTTCTTCTGGGTTTTCTCTTCTGTGCTGTTCCATGCTTTTTGTCAGTAACTGTTCATACTTATTTTTGACATCGACAAGATATTTTTTTATATCTGGTTGTTTCAGTGCTGATATTTCTATCTGGGGTTCCTCCTGTCTTCTGTTTCCTTTTCTTTTTAGCTTTATATTTACTTTGATGACGACCGGATTGTGATCTGAATTTATGTCAGCGCCAGGATGTGTCTTTGCGATTGTGACAATGTTCATAAATCTATGTTTTATTTGATTTCTTGTTACATCTCCTGGGCTTTTCCATGTGTATAGTTTCCTTGGGTGGTGTTCAAAAAAGGTATTACATATAACCAACGGGTTTTCTTCACAAAACTGGATGTCTGTCTCCTCTATCATTTCTTTTCCCTAAGTCCATACTGTCCCACTATTTTCGTGTATTTTCCTTTTCTTATTTTTGCATTCATATCCAGTGGCGGCTTTCTTTAATGTGCTGTTGAGCTGCAGCACTCCCTATTTAAAAAAGGACTGCATACTGTCTCTACTATAATACGTAATCCGGACAGACCAAAAAATTGAGGTTACACCGGAAGGGTTGAATACAAGACAAAAAAAAATTGTCTAAGACCGTATCGTGGAGTGCTGCGAACGATTACAGTTCAAGTGACCTTGACCTCTTATAAGCGAATGCTTGTTATACACAGCTGCGTTTGGGTTGAATTTACTTAACTCTTTGACTCCGGAACAACGCTCTGAGCGTGGTTTTTAGACTATCACGAATGAAAATTACGGCACAGGGTGAAAAATAATTGCGGAGTCAAAGAGTTAACAAGTGCTGCAACGAAACACAGCACACGTGGAAATTAAATCTATCAAGCAGGACTGTTTACGTGCGCGTTCACCACAATACCGTAAAACGTTGGTCAATTGCATTGTTTTGAGATTAATTTAATGCTGACATTTTCTTGTGTGCTGAATAATTATAGAAATGAGTGAAGTAACTGTTACATATTTACAAGAAATTGTTTTTTCGCGATTATCGTTGGCTGAAAAATGCCGTGTAAAAACACTAGGTCGGCCTCTTCCGAATCTAAAAATTATCCAGACCTCGACTAGCAGGAACAGTACATACCAGAGAAAATTTAACAGAGAAATTTACGAACATCATGACTGGTTGTGTGGCTGTAATGTGATTTCAATGATAGAGTTATTGAAGTTTTTGTAACAAAGAAAGATAGAAAAATGGACTTCACTTTTAAATAGGATAGACACATTTATGTCTGGGTTGGTATTTTACATGGTGGTCACAATTTGTGAGTGTTATGTATAGGGGGGCCTAGTATTTTAAATGAATGAACAGTGCAGCACCCCCAATGACAACCCCCTGGAACCGCCACTGTTCATATCACCAATAACTATCAACACATCTATAGATTTTACTGGTTTAAGTGTGTGTTGTACATGTGCTTCATTGACTATAAGAAGGCTTTTGACTGTCCATCACGAGAAAATAAATGAATGCCTTAAAGACATAAGAATACTCAGTAACCTTTATTGGGAGCAAACTGTTACAATAAGATCTGGAAGGAATTATTCACCATACATAGACATAAAAAGAGGTGTCAGTCAAGGTTGTGTGCTGTCCCCCTGCATATTTAATCTATGCACCGAAAATTTTTCAAACAGATACAAGAAATGCCAGGACTGAACATCAGTGGAAGGTCAATAAACAATCTTAGATTTGCAGATGATACGGTGTTGTTAGCTGAAAGTGAACAAGATTTACAAGAACTAGTGAAGCAAGTGAACAGTATAAGTCATGAATATGGATTGGACATTAATACTGAAAAAACAAAAACTATGATAATTAGCAAAACAGACGACAAGCCCACATTAAAGATAAGCATAAATGGGAAAATCCTGGAACAAGTCAAGGGCTTCTAATATCTCGGTCATATAATAACAGAAGATGGCAGATGTGAAACAGAAATCAAGAAGAGAATATGAATGGCCAAAGCTACATTCAACAGCAAAAAACATATACTAACATCTAAACAGTTAACTCACAAATTAAAACTGAGAATCATAGAATGTTTTATATATATATATATATATATATATATATATATATATATATATATATATATATATATATATATATATATATATATATATATATATATATATATATATATATATATATATATATATATATATATATATATATATATATATATATATATATATATATATATATATATATATATATATATATATATATATATATATATATATATATATATATATATATATATATATATATATATTATGCACTACATGGACTACATGGTGTAGAAACATTGACAATAAATAAGCAGTTGGAAGAACGAATTGAGACTCTTGAGATGTGGATATATAGAAGAATGAGGTGCATCACTTGGAAAGAGCAGAAAACAAATAAGGAGGTCCTAGAAAATCTAGGTATGAGAAGAGAACTAATGAGGGAGATCAAAATTAGGCAGCTAAAATATTTTGGCCACTTAAAAAGGCATTACACCTTGCAGAAGACCATAATGAAAGGGAGAGTTGAAGGGAAATGTGCAAGGGGAAGACAGCGCTATAAGTCGGAAGATAACATCAAGAGATGGACAGGAAAGAGTCTATCAGAGTGCAACATCAAGACAAGAGACAGAAGACGTTGGAAATCCATTACAGCCAACCTTTGTTGTGGAGATGTCAGCTGATGATGATGGTATAGGTATTTGTGTGGCTTTCTTCCATGCCTGCGGAACAATTGTCTTTGTCAGCTGCAGTTTATGACTGCGAGAAGATTATTTTTTTTAAATTATTATTATTTTTTTTTTGCCTTTGTATCCAGAGCTTTTTTTGCTACTAAAAGCCTTAAATAGCAAAAAGACAGAAGTGATGATTGTCTCAAAGAAAAGGATTTCCCCAGAATGCACTATCAAAGTAAATGGAACCGTTTTAAACAAGTCAATAAATTCAAATACCTAGGCACATTAATAACAACGGATGGAAGATGCATCGCAGAGGTGAAGAGCAGAATAGCTCAGACAAAAACAGCATTCTATAAAATGAAGTGTATTTTATGCAACAATTCTTTGTCATCGGAAGTAAGAAAGAGAGTTCTTCAGTGCTATAAAGAACCAATCCTGACATATAGAAGTGAGTCATTGACAATTAGTAAACAAGTAGGGAAGGCACTAGAGGCAACAGAGATGTGGTTTTACAGAAGAATGTTAAAAATACCATGGACAGCCAAAACGAGTAATGAGGATGTCCTGACAGAGACCAATGCACAAAGGAAACTTATTTCACAAGTTAGAAAGAAGCAATCCACTTTTTTTGGGCATGTTATGAGAAGAGGAAAGTTGGAATATATCGTATCAACAGGTAAGATTGAAGGAAAAAGAGATAGAGAAGACAAAGAGAGCAAATACTGGACAGTTTGACATCGTGACATGGAAAGAAGTCAAAGCAGAATTGATAAATTGTGCTGGAGACAGGAAGTTGTGGAGAGACATGGTACTTGAAGAAGAAGTCCACACCTATTAACACATCATTGGTTATTTTCTCTTTTCCCAGTGACTTCTTTTACTTTAGTGACCTTATTGCCTCTTCTCATTTTTTCATTGTCAACTTTGCCATCGTGTGCTCTTCTTGTGCAATCTTTGTGCTGCCAGGACCGAATTGTTCATCTATGATGACTTTCTTTCTATCTGTAGGGACATCAATGTGATTTGCACAAGAATATTGTTCTGTAAATGCCTTTGCAGCTTTTTTGCCTGTGAGCACATTGTCTCCTTGTTTGATTGTGATTAGTTTGTAATAAGATCCTTCGTTGTTAAAGGCTCGAACTACTTTCCATAGCTTAATTTCCTTCTTTATCTAAGTTTAGATTTTCTGTGGGTTTTTTTCCTTCTAGCAGTCTCTAGTTGTTTGATTTAATGTTCTTCGGTATTATTTTGCAGTGGTGGCTTTGAGTAAGTTGTTTGCTTCAGTTGTTTGTTCTCTCTCTGCCGTGTTTCTGGCCTTTGTTACTTCATCTTCAAGCTTTTAGAGTTTATCAGTCCAGTAAGCTTTGTAATTCTTTCTTGCCTCTCTGGGAATGGATTCAGTAACTGCTTAAGTGTTCTTTAGTTGAGGCCTTCAAGCATAGTTTTCATATTGCATTTCGTGTGTTAATGGTCTCCACACAAAAACTTGTCTGTTAACAATGCAAAACTGTGACAAGCAGCTCGTTTGCAGTTCCAGCGGGGCAGTAGTTTAATTCATGGGAAACAAACTGTAGTTCATTTGTGGCGCATTTTTTTAACGTCTGTGCGTAGCAGTTAGTGTTTGTATGTGGGTATTGGTGCATGTTGTACGCCATAAGTCAAACAGAAAAAGTTAAGTCATATTAAAAGACTTTCCTGGCCTTCTATCATTGTTTCTCTTGCTTTATCTCCCCATGTCCATCATGTTTTTACCTGTTCCAATCATCTATTTGCACGTGTTTCATGTTTTGTTTTTTAAATGCAGAATACTAAGGTGTCTGCGGAATTTTTACTATCTGCAGATCGCATTTACTGGGCACCTTTTGACCCAATGAACCTTTTGGAAGGAACTTTTGCTATTGCAAACATACTAAGCTTCTTCCGTATCTCCTACTTACTACCAGCCAACGAAACATTAGGTCCACTTCAAATCTCACTTGGCCGTATGATAAAGGTAAGGGATTCTGGCACTATCTCGAGTCCATTTGCACAAATCGCTTGCTGTTTTAAAGAAATGTTGTATTTTTTTTTTTTCCTTGTGTCTGGTTAAACTATTTACTCATCGCTGGCCATAATTCGCCACTGGCCAAATATTCTGAGAGCCAAACGATTTCGAAAGACAAATATCAGTATTTTCCTCAATAATTCTCTCGTGACTGATAAGTTACAATTCACTTTCATATATTTCATTATGCTGATTTTGCAGACTGGTTCTTCCTTGAATGTATTTTAATTTTGTCAGTAATTGTTTTATTTCCTAAGTAAAATTCAGATACAACATCATTATTGTATATCACTACTGATATGTGCATACATATGTGTGCTAAATTGTCTTTAAGTATGACGAATCACACATGTGGAACTAAAGAAGGTAGTAGACCACTACCAGCAGGACGAGGGATGTGTTGGGGTTCTGCATCTTAAAGTTACATTAAATTGTCTTGGTTATAAGACATGTAGACATAGATAGTAATAATAATAATAGTAATAAGTAATAATAATAATAAGCAAGTTAAAAATTATGCAAAACATTAACTGGACGCTTACCCTAAACAGACTTGGGTAATCTTGAAATTTTATTTAAAAAAAAATCCATTCTTCGGTTTTTATTTGTTGAAAGTAAATTAATAACTTCCATTCAAGTTTGGTGATCTGGTGACCAACCTTTTCTCTATTTAAAGCATTGCTAGAGCGTTTAGCTTTTCCTGATTCATAGTGCTCCTTAAAAATGTTTTTATTCTTTTTAATGTCGAATGACAGCTGTTCTTTAATATCTACGCTTCCTAAAAGCGATAGTGAAATCACATTATCAATATGTTTCTTCGAACTGTCATATTTTCAGTTTTTTTTTTTTTTTTTTTTTTTTATTTTTTATTTTGTTTATGTTTGTAAAGCCACTTTTTGTCCACGTTAAGTCACCTCCGAACAGTAAACACGGAAACCGAAACAATGCATTTCTAACTTCACAACCACAAAGCCAACTTTTCCTTTGGTATCATTCAGTATTAAAACTGCTAATTTATTTATTATTATTTCATATTTCCGGCTGAGATATTTCAATCTCTGGAGGCACGGCCTTCTTTTTTTTATTATATGTTTTTCTCTGGGGAAATAACTGTGAAAAACTAAGCTGCAGAAGATAATTCACTGTAACGCGACTTATTTCATTGGGAAACATGATCGAATTAAATTTCACAAAACCGTCAGTCATAAAAATAATGTTTTCCTTACACATTTCATCACAACATAAGTTCAACTTTGCTAGTTCAAGCTCAGTTCGCAATTAAGCTGTAATCACATAATTACACTGTTGAATGTCCAGTACTGACTTAACTCTGATATAATTTATTTAATAGAAATTTGGACGAATCCTACGAATAACGTTGAACGATCAAACCGGCACTGTTCGCTGTGCAGTTCCTTTGACTCGTTCTGTCACCTCTAAAAATGCAAATTGACAACCAAACGACTGGGCATTGACTCAGATAACCAAGTTACTGTTAACTGCAAATATAATTTTGATGATAGAAAACGCTTTTCCCTTCAAAAATATTGCAGTTTTAAAAAATTGGCTTTTTCCCTAAAGATCTTACACTGCTATTATTGTAATTTATATTATGAAAGTGAAAGTCATTTAATATTTACTTTTACTAAATACTGGAATAACTGGTGTACCATACTACCTCTCAGACACTTTGGTTAGAATACTTTTTCTGCTATATTTTGGATTAGCCTCTTCATCTCTGCTCTACCCGACCGACGTTTATTTATTGCGTAAGGTAAGGTAAAGCATCCCGTTACACGCTCATTGAGGGATATTGGGAATATGGTGTTAGAAAGATGAGACCGGTCTGTATTTCAGAGCTGGCATTTGTTGATGATGTTAGCCTGATTGCGAAATCAGAGGCACATCTTCAATCCAACCTGCAAGCATGGAAGGAAGAACTGGAGAAGAGAGGGGAGAAGTTGGTCGCAACCAGACGATACGTCAAGGCTTAAAACCCCAATCGCTGCAGACCCAAGTAGAACAGTCCCAACTAAGATGGTTTGGCCATGTCTGCAGAATGGGAGAAGATCGGCTACCATGACAAGCATGGGAAACTAAGAGCCAGGGATCCAGACCTCCAGGACGACCCAGAGTCCGCTGGGAAGACAACATTAGACAATATTTGAAGGACCGAGGATGTGTCAGAACGGGGCGGACCCTTCGATCTTTGTTTCACTCCGGCAGTATCGGTACATTTGTGGTACTGATTTTATTGTGTACTTTCATTTGTCGCACTTCTTTTCTTTCTTTTTCTGCTATGTGTAGCAGATATTATGTATTTTCCTTCTTACACCCTTCTCAGGGATAAGTAGGCATGTCTGGTTGTTATCCATTTCTCCATACGTTGCAAGGAGTGGCAGCGACCTAACCATGTTGGCTATCGTGGGCGCAGCTGATATCAGTGTACAGATTAACACGTCAATTGCCTCAGCGCAGTGCTTAATCACTGATAAGACATCACCAAAGCTTGGAATACGGGGAGACAACCGATGGACAGACACAGATAAGAGATTACTTCTTGATAAGAGTAATGATTGTTACATTGGGAACACGTTGTTATTTGAGTTTACCGACATGTTCGTAAGTTTGTTCCCAAGGGCAAGCGGATGTGTACAGCCCATTTTCAGAAAAGTAATGTTTGAAATTTTGCATTAGCTGAGTCATGCAACATGTTCAAATCAGATTGGCTGATCCCTTGAGGCGCGCATAACAAAAGGCGTGGGAAGGCAGTGAATATAATCTGACCATTTTCTCAAGCTATTTCACTTGAGAAATCGCTCGCCAAGATACCAGACCTTGCTACATTGAAGAATTAGAATTCAGAATTCTTTCTAAACATACCGGACACCTTTTATTTGAGAATTTTGAACGGACTTTCATAGCCCAGGAAATCTCTTTCATTTTAAATAAGGAAACCGGGACTGAGGAAACTGAAGGACCAAACGCGAAGTCAGAGAGGGAACTTATTAAATTAACGACACCCCAGACTCGTGTAAGAGGCCGATTCAAGTCTCTTTTATTCATCTGAGCAAAAACGTCTGTGAGCCAGGATTGGCGTAAGTTGTGATTTACATTTCATATTTTATTACTAACATGTGAACTAACATATATATATATATATATATATATATATATATATATATATATATATATATATATATATATATATATATATATATATATATATATATATATATATATATATATATATATATATATATTACCATGTAAATTTTAATATGTAAAACTCGCTAGTGGATGTCCCAGTCATTTGAGGCTGGCAACCTCAGCGTATAGAATGATGATTTAATGAACCACCACTGCACGGGCTGGTGATTGCTTTATTACTAGTATCATAAAGAGAACTTAAAGCATAAAGTAGTCCCAGGTTTCATATACGGAGCAGTGAGGGAAAGATGAAAGAAATGATGTACATTCTAAGTATAATACTTACATTTTCAAAGCAGTGTAAATGTCCATATATACATATTCACTTTAAAATTAATGTAAGTTTTCAAGCTTTAAACAAGTGTACATGTCTATGTGAAAATATTCATTTTAAATTTAATGGAAGTTTCAAACTTTTCAATCAGTGTAAACATAAATGAAAACATATTTAATTTATATTGTGAACACTTTTCAATCAGTGGAGATGTGAATGTAAACAGACTCTATCTGTATTAGTAACCTTTTCATTTAAATTTAAAGTAACTATGAAAGCTAATGCAAAGAAAGTTTTATCCTGAGGGATTAAATTTAATTCTCATCGAGGGTAAAGTCTGAGTTAATTGGGATGGTGGTATGGGAAGATAGGAACCCATAACTATGGGGTGGAAAACGCCGTACTCAGATGAGCGTTTGGTTCTATTCTTTTACCATAGTTATTGGTGGTACCAGCAGAAAGTACTATCTCTGGACAAGAAGGGAACAGTGGCCTAAGCTTTAAGGCGAAGGACCCACGTGGTAGACTCTCCTTGACATTTCTGGGAAACGAGCTACACCCGACAACCTTGACCAGGGACGAGCGTGAGCAGTGTGAAAAGAACCAACCCATAAGAAGGAGCAGAACCGTCATTGGCAGCTAAGTTAAAATCTATGCTGCCACTTGAACTTCTTGTAATATTTCACAATCCATAACGACTCTGATGATAACTTGTCTTGATCCATAACTATTCAAAGTATTTTTCAACTGTTAAAACTTAAGTGATTATTAAATTTTGTTATTTGTAATTATACAAATTTAACTTCGATTTAATCATTTTAAAGTTACTGCATGTTTGTCTCAGTCAATTTACTACACACTCTAAACAGAGCTATACTAGAATAATAGAATTCCACTGAGTAAATCAGGGGTGGGGGCTTGAACGAGCTGAAATTAATAAGTGCTTAAATCCTTCACAAAAGTGTCGGCAGAATTACATACTCAGCCAAAGCAGTATCGTTCTCGCTTATTCTGAAGTTTTGGCCACTGTTGGACCACTACTGCAAAGCCGGGGAGGCAATACCGTCACAGAGGACTAGAATGGAACCAGGCCGATTGGATAGTATGGCGCTCTCTCTTCCAAACTCTACACCTCACGGTAGAAGAGGAACGACTAAGTAAGTAAGTGTTACGCCCATATTTTCTTGACCATCGGCACACATCGCGCTTTATTTTATTTCAGTTTTTGTTTTTCGTCTTGTTATCTCATGTCTACTCGCGCATTTGATCGACACTAATAACACAGTCCATCATATAATGTTTACGTTTAAACCATCATCAGTACTTTTCTGCTCCTCGTGGAACACAGGGCTTCAACTAAAACATGCCAAGCCATGTCACGCGCCTTTTATGTCTTCTTTATTCTTTTTTTTTTTTTGGTCTGTGATAAACCTCCTCTTTGATTAATGATGTCCACCAGTGTTGAATATATATTGGCCATCATTGTTGAATGGCTGTGTTAGAACATCAGTGTTAAATAGATGTATTGGGTTGTTGTTATCTATTTATTTTTCCTGCTGACATCAACTGTGTACAGGACCACGGTGTTAAGAGGATGTTTGGAAGCTCCAGTGTTAAAGACTCGTCAGAGTGTTGCTCGTGGTTTGAGTATGGAATGTCAACTCGACCTACGCAGGGGTGTGTAAGCATGAAGTGAGAGTGTAATACGCGAATGATAAGAAGAGTTCGTGGTGTTGACAATTGGTCTTTCTCTTTCACTCATGTATGGCTGGAAGTCATCGACACCAACGACTGTGTACCTTTGCTACAGTTTAATTGGACGTACACACTCGACAGCACGGATACATTGACAAATCACAGGTTGGCATAATACATCATGGTACAGTGGATAAATGGTCTTGCAATGATACATGGGCACTCATGTAGAATAATAGCATAATGGACTGTCAGCCGACAAGCACTCAGTATTGCCCATATATATATATATATCATCTGAGTTTACTGACAAAAGCACGTCAGTTTATAAACAATATTCAAGATGGCTTCTAGACCTAACCTCGTCTAGCGAAGATTCCTTTAAATAATAATCAGCACATATTTTTTTCATGTAATCATATTGAACCGCTAGTAATGGGTTCTCATGTGTAGCAGTGATCTCTGGACTCATCAAGCGATAATACGGGGCATCCCTTTCTCTTCCTGATAGTCCTTAAATATGTGAATACAAGATGGCTTCTCTCGTGAGCTGTAACTCACGTTTGGATACAACTAGGAATCTGTATCAAAGTTAATCATACATTAAATGTTCTCATTACTTTGTAGATTCTATCATGAGACAATTGACTTCACTTTACAATATGGTGCTGCTATGAATGAATGTCATCTTCATATAGTTAAATCTTCCCTTATTGAAAAACGATGGCCTCGTAAGAGTTCATAGGAAGTGCGTTTGTTTTACCTTGGTATCAGAAATATGATTCTGCCATTCCTTGGCAATAAGAATAAACACTGGGGTAAAGCATACAGGATAGGTCTAAACGTCTATCACTTTCCCCAACAATCTTGAGATCACTTTTCCCGGCGACAAGCCGATACAGAAAAAAACACAGCCCCATCATCAGGGCGAAGCCAAATCACCCCTCTCTAGCGACACATCCGCCGAACAGCCCTTTGACCTTTCCAGCCAAAAGACCATATAGTTCGACTTAGACATGCAAAGATATTCAGATATAAGACAGACTCGTCCTACCCAGACAAACAATACACATAAATTCAGGCCATAGATACACTGAAGCAAGAACAACCTATTTCTACCCAAACAAAGAATAAATCGCAGTAAAACTGGATTCATCCGCGGAGTTCGATCGAAAGACGACACTCCTTTCAAGGGAAGTAACTCAATAATGACTTTTCCTTAAGCACTAAAAAGTATCTATTTTGTTTACAAAATATTTGCGAACATAACAAGCATACAAATGTATTATATTGTAAGATATCACAGACTGCACGTAACAGTCTTACCACACCTCCCGGGAAAAAAAAATTGGAACTTTTTTTTTTTTGAAATACATCTAGGAGCTACGTACAATAGGCTCACAACGCATGAATAATGCGCAGATGAAAATATCAGGAATAAATATAACGCCTAATATGAGGCTAAGTCGACTTATGGAGCGACTGGTGAGAATGTATCTCATAAACTGAGAAAAATTATTTCTCTACAAGTAAATGTTTCCAGGAAGGTGTCATCAAAGTATAATACAATTCTGGCAATTACACAATGCCTAAAAAATTTCATACCATAATTTCGTATTAGATATCGTAATTTATGATTTATGAAGAAAAAATCATCAAAGCACAGCGGTGAATAAACATCAATGAACCGCTAAGTAGTGATACAATCATTATATTATTAAATTACAAATGTGTATCTATCTTGATATAGAAAGGAACTATTATAAACTAGACATATCAAGAAGTCTAAGACCTAATAGTTATGTGGAATCATGTGGGCATCTTGACAGAATGTCTGCCATCACATTATCTGATCCACGAATAGCTCGCACAGAGAAATGAAAAGGTTGAAGAGCAATTGCATATCGAGTAGACCTCGAGCTCTTCAAATTCTTACTCTGTATAGCAGTAAGAGCTTTTTGGTCGGTTTCTACTATGAAATGTGCGCCTAGAAGGAATCTCTGTAGTTTGAGGATCGACCAAACCATAGCTAATAGCTCACGGTCTAAAACCGAATAATTCCTTTCTGCCGCATTAAGTTTTCTGGAAATATACATTACAGGATGCAGAGTTCCAGAGTAATCTTGCATTAGTGCCGCTCCAATCCCAGTGGATGAAGCATCACTACGAAGAACAAATGTCTTATCTTTAGTATGTAACACTAAAATAGGTGGTGTTGAAAACAATTTTTTAATCTTCTCCAAAGAGCATTGGCATTCCTGAGACCAGTGGACCATATTAGGCGAACCTTTCTTTAAAAGTGTAGAAAGAGGTGCCATGATAGAAGATAGATTCTGAATGAATCTGCCATAAAATTGAATAAGACCTAACAGACTTCTCACCTGTTTTTTAGTCTTAGGGATAGAGATGTTAAGTATCTTACTAGTATTATGGTCCTCTGTCTTTAGGAAACCATGACCAACTCGGTGGCCTAGGAAAGAAATTTCGCTAAAACCAATATAGGCTTTAGAGGGTTTCGCTGTCAGGTTGTGCTCGCGCAAAGTAGACAGCAATTCATCTAACCCTGAATAGTGATCTTCCCAAGTATCGCTGAAAAGACAGATGTCGTCTAGATATGCAATGACATCTGACCGATAAGATAGGATTCGGCGCATCATGCGTACGAATGTAGCTGGTGCGTTCATAAGACCGAAAGGCATAAAATTCCAATGGAACAAACCTCTAGGTGTTGAAAAAGCCGTGAGAGGTTTGGCGCGTTCAGATAAAGGAACTTGCCAATATCCTTTAGACAAATAAAGTTTAGTGAAAAAATGAGATTTGGAGAGTCGAGTAAGTAGCTCTTCCAGTAAAGGCATAGGTTCGGCATCGAACTTCGTTACTTGATTCAATTTGCGATAGTCAACGCAAAGACGTATGTTATTGTCTTTTTTCCGAACAATAACCATCGGCGAAGAATATGCAGAGGTGGATGGTTCGATTATTTCCAAATCTATCATCTCATCCAACTCTTTCTCGACCTGTGCTTGAAAATGTATAGGGATAGGATAAGATCTAACCCTAATAGGAGTATGGTCAGTTAGAACAATGTCATGTTCAATGACATGAGTTTGTCCAGGGATGTCAGTGAGTACATCCTGAAATGTTTGCAACATAGTTGAAACTTGTCGCTGTTCTCCTAGAGACAAATCAGGAGAGACAGTAACGTTCTTCCATGATTCACTAGAATGAAGTGGGATCATTGGAAGAGGAAGATTTACATCTGAAAAACTCGTTTCCTCATCCTGTATCACGGACAGTGATGAGTAATGACCATGTTGTACTGGAGAATCGTCCGTTGCTTGGAAAATGGGTTGTAAATAATCCGGACGTTCATGGAATTCAGTAAGCATATTGATGTGGAAGGTTTTATGCTTCCCATCAATATCGACAATATAGTCGACATCGGAAATTTTCGATATTATATCGTACGGACCTTTCCAAGAGATAAGTAGTCTGTTTTCCCTACAAGGTAGTAATACAAATGCTTTGTCACCAGGACAAAGTTGTCGTAAGCATCTCTTCTTATTGGCAAATTGCCTTGCCTTCTGTTTCGCAAATTCAGAAGAAGAAGTTGCTAATTTGCATGCTTCGATAATCTTTTGTCTCAACGCGATGACATATTCGTAGGATGACTTTGTGTCATCGTCAATATTGTCAGCTGTTATGAGATCATGAAGCAACGACATAGGGCCGCGCGGACGCGCGCCAAAGACGAGTTCAAAGGGAGAAAATCCTGTATGTTCATTGGGGACCTCTCTGTAAGCGAAGAGGGCCGCAGGTAAAACTCTGTCCCAATCTTGAGGATGATCCTCAGTTATCTTTCCTAGTAAGTTTTTAAGTGTTCTATTAAGGCGTTCGACCATCCCATTAGACATTGGATGATAGATACTACTTAAAGATCTATCTATCTGCAGAGTAGACATTACTTGAGACATGGTATCTGATATTAGTTGGGTGCCATGGTCTGACAATATCTCTCCGGGGAACCCCAGACGAGAAAATATAAGCCAAAGAGCATCTGCAATATCAGCAGTAGTAATGCTCTTCAGAGGAATAGCCTCTGGCCAACGTGTGCACATATCAACACACGTCAAGATAAACTGATGTCCTCTGGCAGACTTGATCTTAAATGGACCAATAATGTCTATGGCCATTTTTTGAAACGGCCGAATAGGAATGTCTGCCGCCTGAATGGGTGCAGCATGCCGTGGACCTTTGGATTTAACTTCCTGACATACTTTACAAGATCGACAATAAATCCGTATGTCCTTGTTTACCAATGGCCAAAAGAAAGCCGCAAGGACTCTTGACTTAGTACGGGAAAAACCCATGTGTCCAGCACACTGAGAGTCGTGAGCGTGCTGCAAAATTTTAACTCTCAAATTCTTGGGAACCAGGATTTGAGAATGACTTGACGTAATGGAGTCTTGAACCATACGTACAAGTACGCCATTCTTCTTTGTAATCCACGATTTACGACTTGTGTCTTTATTCGGATCACCTTTAGTTGCAAGAATGAAGAATTTCTTCAGAGTGGGATCATCTTCTTGCTGTTTTATAAACGAGTCACGAGAAATTACCAAGGGATCATCTTGGTTATGCACTTCATTATCTTCAGTAGATGAAGTTTGAGGCATATTAAGAGCCTGAGCTCTAGTGACTACAGCGTTAGCAATCTGCATGTTTTGCCTTTCCCACGCGGAAATTTGTTGCGGAGTGCATTCTTTGACTCCATGAATGCGACCGATGATGAGGTCAGCGATCGGATTCGGAAGAAGACATGCGTGTACATCTCCTGTAAAGAAAGGAGTAGCAATCCTAATGATAGCAGTAGAGTATTTCTCTAATGTGCCGCCAAATGTTACACATTTGACTACTTGTCCAGTGGCACGGGAAGGATCTACGAGTGACTGCCTAACACCAATTGTGGTGCATCCAGAATCAAATAGCACGGAGACTGGATTGTTATTTACTAAACCCTTATGTAAGACAAGAGAACCTCTTCCATCATGCGCGACTGATGCAGGAAGAGCAGGAAGAGGATGGCCGCAGCTTAAAGTAGACACTGTGGTTGGCTCAAATAATGTTTTGCATTGGGGGCACTGAGATGCTCTCTCCCAAAATCAAAAGCGGAACATGCCATATTATTAGCGTCATTATTGTCTTTACTCTGTTTATAGGCTTCATGGGACTCTTGTTGTGCAGAGTTTGCCTGAAAATGTGGTTTATGTCTTCTGTTTTGAGATCTACCTCGGTTATTATTACCTCTGTAGTTATTGTTACCTCTATTGTAACCCCTATTTGGGTTTGAGTCATAGTTCTCTTGGTTACCATTATCATATTCATTATAATGAGTATCTCTGTAATTGCGATCTTGTTGACTCCAAGACGGATACCTCGGATAGTTTCTATAATTACTTCCTCTATGGAAATTGCTATAATTGTGACCACCCCTGTGTCGAGAGCTATCAGCTCGTCTCCAGTTCTTTGAAGAAGAACCCTGAAATGATTGGTTACCTTGGTTTTGATAACTATTATGGTTACCTTTTTTATCAAATCTGTTTTGAGGTCCCTGAAATCTGTGTGAATAGTTGGGATTGTATGGTGTTGCTGAAGCAACTGGCATACTCTCCTTAATCTTAGTGTTGCCAAAAGTCACGTCGGGGTGTGCAGTGACATATTGGGAACAATATTCTTCCATTTCCTTTAGAGATTTGGGTTTACGCTCATGTATAAATTCAAGGAATGGTTTGTTAACACATGACATAATCTTGTCTCTGAGCAACAAATCCATAAGTCCTTCATACGTTTTTTCTGTTTTGGAAAGCTCAATCCAACGATCAACTGTGAGACGTGCCTTTGCGATGAATTCTGAGAATTCTACAACTGTCTCAGGCACCATCGTCTTAAACAAAAGGCGATAGCCTTCCTCACTTAGCTGATATTTTTTTATCAAAGCCGCCCTAATGACATCATAATTATCCTTATCTGCTTCTCCTACAAAGATTCACCTTTCAAGTTTTCTGCTAATTGATTAGCGTATTGTGATTTATCCACATTATGAGTACGACAAGAACGTTCAAATCTATCCAGCCAGAATGTAATATCGTCACTGGACTGATTGAACGGTGGAACCTTAACCTTGTAAGTAGAAGGTTTACCATTACCACTAGATGCCTGATTAACATTACTCATACTTGTCAATCTCAATTTCTCTAACTCAAATTCATGTTCTCTTATTGCTTTTTTTTCTTCCGCTTCTCTGTCTAATCTTCTTTGTTCAGCAGCAGCTTCTCTGTCTAATTTTTTTTTGTTCAGCTTCAAATCTCCTTTCCTCCACCTGCATCTGCAATTTCTTTTGTTCAGCAGCAGCATCAGCTTCTTTTTCTAATCTTTTCTCTTCAGCCAGAGCTTTTCTCTCTTCTGCAGCAGCTTTTTTCTCTTCAGCAGCAGCTTTTTTTTTCTTCTATTTGAAGTTTTCTCTCCTCTGCAGCAGCTTTTCTTTCCTCTGCAGCAGCAGCTAATGTCTTGTCATATTGAGCAACTGCCCATTCTTCTAATTGTTGACCAGTCTTATCAAGGGCTTTCCCTTGTATAATGAAGTATTCTAATGTAGACATGATGTCTAACAATAATACTAATCACTTGAAACAATAATAATACCACAAGTTCTTAATGACTTGATTAATCAGCACACTATCCCAATATCTGTGGGTCACAAGACTTAATAAGGTCTTGTATAACAGTAATAATAATCAAGTACTGTTTTATACCATAATCCAAGTGCAGTGCACAAGCAATAGTGTCTTATGAAATGTACCTATATAAAACATATGTTAACCAAAAGAATACATAAAGTACAAATAAGACTGACAATACGAAAACGTTTGCAGAAATCAAATAAATCAAATAGGGAAATTAATGAAAATAATCACTGAATCTGCATAGGAATAACAAGACAAATGACGTCACAGTATATGAATATAAATTGTGTATACAACTAAATAAAAGGAAAGGGGAGACCTACAAATACAAAGAAATCGAACAAAACTAAAGAACAGAAAAATGTTACAACAACAATGATGGGTACAAGTCGTAACAGCTAACACAAATAGCAACTAGTTGTTGCAAGCAAATTTCCAATTAAGGAAATTGCACCTAAAGAAAACACGCCCACAACGGACCCTCTATCACGTGGGATATTCTGTTGTGGGACACCGCTCAACCTAAACACAACCCGCTGACATATAAACTAATATGTTATACAAACAAATAACATGTAATCATAAATATATAAATTATGTGTATGATAGTATGTGTTGCAAAATAGGCTCAGTTTTACAGTAATGGCAAAGTTATTCTTATGCAAATAAATAAACTGCCACTTTATTGAATTACAAATTCTGGCCTTAAATATCAAAGTTCATATATAGAAAACAAGAAGATCCATCGATGAAAATAGGACTTCTTAGTTCAATAATACTGTCTTCCTGTTAATATTGACAAGAATTGATCCAACTGTTCTGTGAAACTCTGTAATGTCTAATGTAAAAATGTCAACAACGCTGACCTAAATACTGCATTCACTTGATAGGTCACGTGACAAAGTGTTGCCAAAGAGCAAACTAATACTGCAAGTGTGTCGTATCAGCCACAGGAAACGGTCTGGTATCGGTAGTCTGTTGACTTCTCAACTTCTGCGAGGTCAAACCCATAACGCTGGTCCACCAGATGATAAACCTCCTTTTTGATTAATGATGTCCACCAGTGTTGAATATATATTGGCCATCAGTGTTGAATGGCTGTGTTAGAACATCAGTGTTAAATAGATGTATTGGGTTGTTGTTATCTATTTATTTTTTCCTGCTGACATCAACTGTGTACAGGACCACGGTGTTAAGAGGATGTTTGGAAGCTCCAGTGTTAAAGACTCGTCAGAGTGTTGCTCGTGGTTTGAGTATGGAATGTCAACTCGACCTACGCAGGGGTGTGTAAGCATGAAGTGAGAGTGTAATACGCGAATGATAAGAAGAGTTCGTGGTGTTGACAATTGGTCTTTCTCTTTCACTCATGTATGGCTGGAAGTCATCGACACCAACGACTGTGTACCTTTGCTACAGTTTAATTGGACGTACACACTCGACAGCACGGATACATTGACAAATCACAGGTTGGCATAATACATCATGGTACAGTGGATAAATGGTCTTGCAATGATACATGGGCACTCATGTAGAATAATAGCATAATGGACTGTCAGTCGACAAGCACTCAGTATTGCCCATATATATATATATATATATATCATCTGAGTTTACTGACAAAAGCACGTCAGTTTATAAACAATATTCAAGATGGCTTCTAGACCTAACCTCGTCTAGCGAAGATTCCTTTAAATAATGATCAGCACATATTTTTTTCATGTAATCATATTGAACCGCTAGTAATGGGTTCTCATGTGTAGCAGTGATCTCTGGACTCATCAAGCGATAATACGGGGCATCCCTTTCTCTTCCTGATAGTCCTTAAATATGTGAATACAAGATGGCTTCTCTCGTGAGCTGTAACTCACGTTTGGATACAACTAGGAATCTGTATCAAAGTTAATCATACATTAAATGTTCTCATTACTTTGTAGATTCTATCATGAGACAATTGACTTCACTTTACAATATGGTGCTGCTATGAATGAATGTCATCTTCATATAGTTAATCTTCCCTTATTGAAAAACGATGGCCTCGTAAGAGTTCATAGGAAGTGCGTTTGTTTTACCTTGGTATCAGAAATATGATTCTGCCATTCCTTGGCAATAAGAATAAACACTGGGGTAAAGCATACAGGATAGGTCTAAACGTCTATCACTTTCCCCAACAATCTTGAGATCACTTTTCCCGGCGACAAGCCGATACAGAAAAAACACAGCCCCATCATCAGGGCGAAGCCAAATCACCCCTCTCTAGCGACACATCCGCCGAACAGCCCTTTGACCTTTCCAGCCAAAAGACCATATAGTTCGACTTAGACATGCAAAGATATTCAGATATAAGACAGACTCGTCCTACCCAGACAAACAATACACATAAATTCAGGCCATAGATACACTGAAGCAAGAACAACCTATTTCTACCCAAACAAAGAATAAATCGCAGTAAAACTGGATTCATCCGCGGAGTTCGATCGAAAGACGACACTCCTTTCAAGGGAAGTAACTCAATAATGACTTTTCCTTAAGCACTAAAAAGTATCTATTTTGTTTACAAAATATTTGCGAACATAACAAGCATACAAATGTATTATATTGTAAGATATCAAAGACTGCACGTAACAGTCTGTCTACAGTTATCTTCTCTATTTGTGTGTATTGTTTTGGTCTCCCTCTATTACTTGGTAATTCCAGAACCCAGACTGTCTTGTAATACGATCTGCTGTTTATCTTAATGTATGTCCAACCTCAGCGTCTCCTCATCTGTTGTTTCGCTGGTGTTGATCTGATTCTTTCCATCAGTTCCGTACTAGTTGTCTTGTCATACCATTTCAATCCTTTTTTGCGGAAGTCTTGTCATACCATTTCAATCCTACTTTGTGGAAGTCTTGTCATACCATTTCAATCCTATTTTGTGGAAGTCTTGTCATACCATTTCAATCATATTTTGTGGACGTTTTGTCATACCATTTCAATCATATTTTGGGAAAGTCTTGTCATACCATTTCAATCCTATTTTGTGGAAGTCTTGTCATACCATTTCAATCATATTTTGTGGAAGTTTTGTCATACCATTTCAACCATTTTTTGGAAAGTCTTGTCATACCATTTCAATCCTACTTTGTGGAAGTCTTGTCATACCATTTCAATCCTATTTTGCGTAAGCAACCATTTGTGAAAGTCTCCTTTTTTTCTTGTGTATTCATATTTGAATGAACCAGACAGTCTGATAAGATGGTAAACTTTCGTGCGAGAGCTGTCTGCAATGATTTGGTGTTGCCAGCAGTTTGCAGTGAAAATAAAGTTCTCACTACCATTAACTGTATATATTTTTAATGCGTTTATATATATATATATATATATATATATATATATATATATATATATATATATATATATATATATATATATATATATATATATATATATATATATATATATATATATATATATATATATATATATATATATATATATATATATATATATATATATATCACTTCCTAAATCTTCATATTCACCTTTCAATCAATCGGTTACGCGTTTGCATTACCAATAGAGTGTGATTATATAATGCTCAGCTGTTTTCCAATACCTGTCTATCTGATCTGCAGTTTTTCAAAGGGCATGTAATCTGATGAAATGCTTCTTCCTGATCTGTAGAAGGAACACCTGTTCTTTCTGATATTTAGTAACTTTCATGGCCAACTGCCCTACCAAAAATATGACATCTAGCCTCTCTAGTTTCTAAAGCACAAACGCATGTTGCATATTTGATGCATCGCCCTTAATCATTGGTAGATTTTTAAACAAAAGAATGTCAATATGGTTCTTGTATACCTAAAAAGCTACTGTATTGTTTCGTGCTTAAGGAGTCTTCGAATAGTTAGCAGAATGAACAGTATTTATTTATTTTCACCAACAGGATATAGCCAAGTTTCTGGCCTTATTTGTGTTAGTAATATTGGCTTTCATGGTAGGACTGCACAATCTGTTCTGGTACTACAGTGAAAGGAAGAATATACAGCTTGATATGGCTGATCGGCCAGATGAAGGGGAGGTGCCGGCAGAGAAAAGCTTTGGAGGGTAAGTCCACACGTTAATCTGACTTACAAGCTAGAATGTATAATGTTCGTACAAAATATTTTGCACTTGATCAAAATGTTCTTAATCCGTAAGTAAACAAACGTTTATTAATAGGTATTTCCGTCAAGAAAGGTAACACATCTAAATAACATAATTGATCAAGAGAACAATGAAGAGACGCACAGAAACTCATGCACGCTCAGTGACGTCATCAACATTGGCCTGGATCGCAAGACCGCTTATATCTACTAGCCGAACCTTACTTTAATTAAAAGAGAAACAAAACATCAAAATACATGAAGAAAACGCGAGTCACAAATGTGAGGGATAGGGCACCTATGAAAAGAATTGAAACGGTAAAGAAGAAAAAGTTGAAAATATCTGCATCTACTTCGATGTGGGCTGAAAGTCACAGAAGAGGGCAAGTAATCATTAATAATAAACTGTACAAGTACTGGTCCTGAATGAGTATTTCTGGGCCATATCAAGTGAATATCACGTTACACTAAAGCCATTGCTGCTAAGACTGGTTAGATCACATTACTCTGAAACCATTACTCATGAGACTGGTTAGATCTCGTTACACTGAAACCATTACTCCTGAGATTGGTTAGTTCACGTTACACTGAAACCATTACTGCAAAAACTGGTTAGATCACATTACACTACAACCATTACACATGAGAGTGGTTAGATCACATTATACTGAAACCATTACTCCTGAGACTGGTTAGATCACGTCATATTAGAGCCATTACTACTGAGACGGCGAAGATCACGTTAAAATGTTGTTTAATATTTACTGTGCTGCATAGTGTATGCCAATATTATTGTCAGTTTATTTGACTCTGTATGCACGCAGGTTTCTTCAGACATTTCGCACTGTCTTCTGGTCCTTATTTGGTCGTGGAGATCCGGAGGCTGTGAAACTTGGGAGTTTTAACAACACATTGACAGAAGATATCGGTTATATTCTATATGGTGCCTACAATGTTGCTATGGTAACGGTGCTACTGAATATGTTGATCGCTATGATGAGCCGATCGTTCACTCTTATTGCGGTAAATTTATGAGACTATTGCTCATTCTGATATGTATTTACATCATGACTTTTAGTAACATATATCAGTATGGTTTAAATACATGGTAAAATAAGTTACAATATACATGTTAAAATAAGTTACATTAAATTAAGTTAAAATTTATTTTTTTTCATCATAGCTGTACTCCATTAAACTGTTCCTTCCATTCAGCTAATCATCCACCTTTCCTTGATTTTTGCTCATTATGTGTTCATTAATTTCTAGGAAGATTCAGATCGCGAATGGAAGTTTGCTAGAAGTCTTCTGTACATGGACTACATAGGAAATGGTGGAACACTACCCTCACCTCTAAATATCATTGGAGCACCCAAAGCTTTGATCAAGATGCTTTTCTGTCAATGCTGCTGCTGTGATCGTGACTCTGTAGATGACGGTAAGTTGTTTTAATGGTAGAGGAAGATGTTGTTCTTCTTAATTTGGCTCTTTGCACCCGGTACCGTTATTATGACATTCAGTAATATTGGTAGCATCGCAGCCGCCAGAGGATCATCACGAGTGTAGTAAAATGCACCGTTTTTAACCCTCCAGCCCAAATTGTAATGAAAATACTGTATTTGAATTTTTGTTCCTATACGCCAAGATAGCTACCATTGCCCTACCCTACTCATATTTTTCAAAAGTCCAATTCTAGTGACGTGAAGTTACCGTTTATAACCCGCTACTATACAAATATGAAAATTGTCAAGGACGATAAAATCTAATGCAAAATATTGGACACTCCTTGAATTTTTTTTAAGTAACGTATTCTAAGAATCTATTATTAGTTACAACATGCGACAGTTGCCGTTAGACGTCGTTTTTCAGAACGTCGCATTTTCAAAAACGCCAACGAGAGGCATGCGATTTGAAACTATTAACGCCACGCGAGGGTACCCAGCCCCTTACAAAAGGCTTTTTCGTTGCTCCGTACTAATTTTTAAATATAACATGAAACCGTTTTGGAAGACGGCCAACACGTGTTTCTTTAAAAAAAAGGAGGGGAGACAGATAGAGAGAGAGGGGGTTAGTAGGGAAAAAGTCAAAACCCACTTGGGTATTTTCAAACTGAAACTAACGAACCCATGAGTGCAGGGGAGCGCATGGGACTAAAGAAAGACAGAAAACGTAGATAATGTTATGCATTCTATTGAAGGATGAATAAAAAGGAAAAGACAGAATGGAATTAAAAGCAATAATGTTGTTTATTAAATACTATACTATTTCCAATAACAACGTATCTAGACTTATAAATAAAGATAAAAGTACAAAGATGAAAACTTAGATAAAGACGTAGATGAAAATCTACTGGATAGATAAAGGACATTAGCCTGATTAATAATCACTTTTCATCTTTTAGATAGCTTCATAAGTGACTGAGTTATCGCATAAAATAAAATTTGTCAACGCAGATATACGAACACACTGATATCCCAGCTCAATTTAAAAGTAACATTTCCCTAGTCGTTGCTTGAAAACAAGTCACATTGGCTTGCCTCATTTGATAGACACTACTAGGAGGAAGGGGAGAGGTATAACTTTGAAGTTTTGCCAGCGTAAGCGACACATAGTCTTAACAGTAGTGTTAGAATCAGATGGACGAACTTATTGATAAACGTACAAAAATGTTTGGGATTTTCAAAAATAAATGTTTGGGATTTTTAAAAAAGAGTCAAATCGGTGTAGTTTAAACTGATTGGTTAATGTTAGGATAGACAAAGGGAGAAAAAAACTACCGCATCTGCTATGCAGGGTGCCACTTGATAGAGATTTTTCATACAAGCAAGGTTTCAAGCAGAGCAAATAATTGCCGTTGCGTCTAAGGAAGCAGCTGTCTAAAAGTGACCATTGACAGCCTGTTAAACCTTAACATAGTGTGTGATTATTTCATTGATTGTGGTAAGATGAATAACCTTTTTAATACATTATTTGATGTAGAAGCCAACCCAGATAGGGCGCCATAACATTGTGTGTGTACGACATTTTGCCTTTGTGGAAGATTGCGACATACTAGGAGCAGAGGCATGTCTAAGCAGACATAGGAAGCAAATTAAACTAAATTTGAATTGAATATTGTCATATATATTTTGACTGTAAGACCAGAAAGTCACTGGCAGGCCTATTGGTATATTAACTTTGAAGAAAAGAAAAGATTGTATTTCAGCTGAAGAAGATGATGATGTATATTGACAGGGGCGTTGATACTATGTGGAAAAGAAGATACCCACTGTTATGAAGAAGTCACAATAAAGTTAAAGACTGTAGCTAATTTAGTTAGCTATTTTATCTGATCACAATACTTGTTTAATGATGTTAAATTGATAGTGGTGGAGATAGTCAGCTGGAGACTTTGGGAGGCTTGTTCCTCTTGTTTCAGGGTTACATCACCCAGTTCAAGTTGGTCAGAAGACGGAGCTGCAGCAGTTGAGGCAACATACCGGTTGTTTCTTTATCAAAGCATACAAGTAGTAGCAGACTCCAGAACACACGGCAGTGGATCGTGTGCATTTTCCTCAAACCAGTCATCCAGGGTCTACACGGATACTAAGATAAGCCAAAATCTTCAGGGCTTACATGCTAGCTCAAATATGTTCAATCTCCACCCTATTCAGTAACAGTGTGTGATATGATGTGAATAACAGTTTTTCCCAATAGTGAATCTTCCGATAACAGTAGTCTCCACCAGGTAATAAACGTGTATAAACATTAACATATTAATAGATATATTGGACTAATGTCCTTCTTGTGTAATTAATTTGATATAAAACCATAATTTCATTTTAAGTTAAACATTCCTGTCCTAAAACATTTGAGGGACAGGAAATTAAATTGTATATATATATATATATATATATATATATATATATATATATATACATATATACATATATACATATATACATATATACATATATACATATATACATATATACATATATACATATATACATATATACATATATATATAATAACTTTAAACCCAGTCTTGTTTATTCGATGTTAGTGAATTAAATTGTATTTGTTTAACGCATTTATCACTACATTTTCATTACTCTAGACATCAAGCCATATAAATAACTTTACAAACACTAGATACCCAAAATAACTCGCAGAGTGAGATCGTAGGGTGGTAGCAGTCAGGTACCCTGATAACATCATACTCAACTATTAGACTCAGGGACTTGCATAGCTGACCTCACTCTGTAGACACATACTAACTACTTTCCTTTAACATCAAAACCCACCACATATATTGGGGGCTCGTCCGGGATTTTTAATAGTAATAACATTAATAATATTTATATGGTGGAGAATTGTTTGAGTTGGCATAACCCGTAATTAATTAATTAATTATAGCATTTGTTAGTTATTTTAGTTAGAGTAAATATAATTTGGATAAAAGATGGCATATTTGGCCAAATTTAGATCGGCTGCTCTACAGATTGCAAAGGAAATGGGAATGGAGGGGCAAGTTCTGGTTCAATATGTAACCTCAGAATGCGATAAGTTCATTGAGAGAGAAGATAAGAGGTTAACAGAAGAAAAGAGGTTACAATTAGAAGATGCTAGGGAGGAAGGAAATTAGAGGCTGAGAGGGAGGCTGAGATCAAAAGGCTACAGTTAGAAGAAAAGAGATTAGAGGCTGAGAAGGAAGAAAGAAGACAGGTTACAGAAAGGGAAGCGGAAGACAAACTAGTACAAAGGGAAGCAGAAGACAAACGGGTACAAAGGGAAGCAGAAGACAAACAGTTACAACGGGAACATGAGCTACGACTAAGAGAGTTAGAATTGCAAGGCCATGCTCCTGAAATTGGTAACAGCCCATCTACCTCTTATGCCAGTGCTAGTCAGGGGGCCTCCAACTCAGCCATGGCGTTTCATCTAGACCCGTTCGTAGAAAAAGAGGATGACATTGAGTCATTCCTCTCTAGATTTGAAAGGTTAGCTACAAGTTACGGTTTAGAGAGGGAAAGGTGGAGCTTGAAAGTATCTCAAGGACTTAGGGGAACCTCGTATGAGGTATTTTCCAAATTAAGCCGGGAAGATCAGGACGACTATGACATATTAAAACAGGCTCTTTTAATTAGATACAAGAAAATGGTGAGTTTTATAGAAAGAGATTTAGAAATGCTAACGGTCTGCATTCACCGTGTTTCCCTGTTCCAAGAAGTCGAGAAGAATCACACCCTTCTCATCCCAAAACACGGAGGCCATAACTTTCCCTACAGATGGTGAACTTTTGAACTTCTTTCTTGTCGGCGATGTTGTGTGATGCCATTCCATTGACTGCCTCTTGGATTCTGGTTCAAAAAAATTAACCCAAGTCTCATCACCTGTCGCAATATTCGATAAAAACTCTTCTCCTTCAGTTTCGTAACGGTGCAGGAGGTTGATGGCTATGGTTTTCCTTCAGCATTGAGGAATTCTATGACATAACGTTGTTTTAACCGAACGTCTTTGGCAGCCATTTTTAAACTGTTACAGTGGTGCCACTGATAAGGTTGTTATAATGCTGGATTTTTATTCCCGTTAATGATATCCACCAAAAGATAGATATAAGTGGATGGAAGCAGACATCATCATCATCATCAGTTGATAAGATCTCTATGGTGTTGTTTGCTCCACTGTAGTGTATGGAATGTCAACTTGACCTACGCAGTGGTGTGTAGACATGGATTGAGTGTACAATGTGCGAATGATGATAAGGGTTCGTGTTGTTGACAAATGTTCTTTTCTCACACTCATGTATGACTGGAAGTCATCGACACCAACGACTGTGTACCTTTTCTAAAGTTTAATTGGACGTACACACTCGACAGCACAGATAGTGACAAACCACAGGTTGGCATAATACATCATAGTACAGTGGATAAATGGTCTTGCAATGTTATGTTACATGGGCACTCATGTAGATTAATATTATAATGGACTGTCAGTAGCCAAGCCCTCAGCATCGCCCATACATATAAATCATCTGACTTCACTGACTGAGCACGTCAGCTTATAAACAATATTTCAGATGGCTTCTAAACCTAATCTCGTTTAGCGACGATTCTCCCACATAATGTTCAGCACATATTTTTTTCATATAATAATATTGAACCGCTAATAACGGGTTCTCATGTGTAGCAGTGATCTCTGGACTAAACAAGCGATAATACCGGCATCCCCTTTCTCTTCTTGAAAGTCGCTACATGTTTTGGTTCCAAGATGGCTTCACTCGTGAACTGTCACTCACGTTTGGATGCAGATAATGAATCTGTCCTAAAGTTAGTCATTCATAAAACATTGCATTGCTCTGTAGATTTGATCATGAACAATTGACTGCATTCTACAGAATATAGTGCTGCTAGGAATCGAAGTCGTTTTCATCGAGTCAAATATATTCTCTTATCGAAAATGGTGGCTTCGATCGAGAGTTCATAAGAGTGTCTTTGATTACCTTGGTAGAGGAAATATGAAACTGCCATTCCTTGGCAATATGAATAAACACTGGGGTAAAGCATGCACGATAGGTTTAGACGACTATCACTTTCCCCACAAATACTGAGATCACTTTTTCCCGGCGACAGGCCGACATAGGAAAAACACACACAGCCAAATCACACCACACCTAGCGACATCAAAGACTGCACGTAACAGCCACCTGTTACTGAAACAGGTTGGTTATGCTATACAGTGCAAAAGAGTGTTTGAGGAATCCTGCTAAATTTACAAATTGCACACCAATGCAGTATTTACATACATAAAAAATAGGAGGCATTACTTTTTGACCTTCCCTCGTAGATAGAAGGATAATGATGCTTCTACCTCGAGCGACTTTCACAAGATATTTCAGAAGTCAAGAATAAATGCTGAATGAATTTGAGCGCGTTAACATTTTATCTGATCTTTTGTGAAGATGTATATTGTATGATTTAGCTCGTTCAAACCCCCAGGTAATTTAATTCAGCGAAATTCCTCTTATTAGCTCGATTATATATGAATATATAATAGAGGTCCTGAGTCACAATTATGCCTTTCTCTCTGTAATGATTAATTCAACTATGACTTTGTCAAAATCAACATTTACAAATTTAATGATCAACTACTTCAACACTTGTAAATAAATATGACTGGTGATTATGAAAAAAGAATTATGTTTCTTCACCGAGGAGTCTCTAGGCTTGATGAATCTATAAAATAGAGTTCGGTTGTGTTTGGCCTGTTAAAAAGGGGACTTGCCAAAGATTAGACTCTGTGGTAAAGGGCACGTTTCCAGACCAGTTCAGAAAGTAACCTCTCCTGGTCAAGGCAAGAATCTTCAGGTGTCGATCTCAAACTTCGAACCTCAGTCTAGTAGTACTGTCTCGAAATTGCCTCCAATGCTTTGCTGTGGTGGTCCAACAGTGGCCAAAACTAAAGAATATCTAATACGGGTCTTCAAAGGTGTCTACCTTCGCACAAGATTACTCTTGGCAGAAATGTAGATAGAAGGGTGATGACACTTCTATTACAAAGAGAGTCTTCACAAGATATTCAGAATAAGCGAGAACAATACTGCTTTGGCTGAGTATGTTAACTCTGTAATTCTGCCGACGCTTTTGTGAAGGATTTAAGCACTTATTACTTTCAGCTCGTTTAAGGCTCCCCCCCCCCCACCCCTGATTTTCTCAGTGGAAATCTATTATTCTAGTATAGCTCTGTTTAGAGTGTGTGTAGTAATTTGACTGAGACAAACATGCAGTAACTTTAAAATGATTAATTCGAAGTTAAATTTGTAACATTACAAAAAACAAAATTTAATAATCACTTTAGGTTTTAACAGTTGGAAATAATTTGAATAGTTATGGATCAAGAAAAGTTATCCTCACAGTCTTTAGGGAATGTGAGATATTACAAGAAGTTCAAGTGGCTGCATATTTTTCAACTTAGCTGCCAATGACGGTTCTGCTCTTTCTTATGGGTTGGTTCTTTTCACTTTGCTCGCGCTCGTCTCTGATCAAGGTTGTCGGGGGTAGCTCGTTTCCTAGAAACGTCAAGGAGAGTCTACCATATGCGTCCTTCGTCTTAAAGATTAGGCCATGGTTCCCTTCTAGTTCCAGAGATAGTACTTTCTGCTGGTACCACCAATAAACCAATCTTTCTACAGACTTCTTGCTCAGATCAATAAAACAGACGAGACGGTCTCTTACACGCGTCTGGGGTGTCTTTAATTTGACAATAGATTCCCTCTCTGACTCCGTGTGTTTCTTCAGTTTCCTAGTCCCGGTGTTCCTTATTAAAATGTAGAGATTTCCTGAGCTTTGCAAGTCTTATTAGGTTCTCCAATAAAAGGTCCGGTTAAAAAAAGGAATTATGAATCTAGTCTTCACTCTAGCTAGGTCTGATGTTGTCTTGGCGAGCGTGAAATTCACATTGAAATAAAACTGCAAAATGGTCAGAGTCTATATTCCTATCTTCCCACGCATTGTTGTTATGAATCTAATCAGAAAGATCCAATCATTTTAAATCATGCAGATAGGATGTATATTTTCAAAATTGTCCCACGTGGCCTGCAAAGGTCACGTGTTACCATATATGGACATCTGATGCCTCGCATACACTCTCGCAGGCAGATCGGTAGACACACATGACAACATGGGTAAGCTGTAATATTTATTACTTTTTTAAAAAGTAATGTTGGTGTATTAAGGATGACCCGGAAGCGCTTATGTCACACTTGTCTGCCCACATGTGCCACACTGACAGTAATCTCGTTATCTGTCGTATGAGTACGCAAAAACTCCGTGTCTGCCCATCTGGGTTACCAACCGAGGCGTCTTATCAGCGGTTCAATCTAAACACGCCGGCGACTATCTTATCTCAGTGACATCACAGAGAGGAGTGTCGAATGATTTGATAAAATTAAATATCTGCTACTTAGCAGAAAAACAACGACAAAAGAAAGAATGAAAGAAATAAAAGTGCGATACTTGAGAGCACATAATAAAAATCAGAACCACAAATGTACCAATACTGCCGGAGAGAAACAAATATCGATAGAGGCCGCCTCGTTTTGTCACACCGGTATTTCACAAAGTCCTAATACATTTACATTCATTCTTTCCATTTGCATCTTGATGATATCTAATTTTCCAGTCTGCATTAGTGTCCTGACATTCCAAGTTCCTATATTTAAGTTGTGTTCAATTCTAATTTTGCTAATAGTAGCTTGATGACGATCGGGTATCACCTGTAGCACATGATGCTCCCTACCGGACGAGGTGATTCCTCTAGAATCCCCACAACGTCGTTGTCTTTTACTAGGAAGTTGTTTTGATTCATGATTATGCAAGGGATAATGCGACGGTAGTTTCCCATTGCTTTCCGTCGGTTTGTGTACGGTTGTCTCCGCTAGCCTCTGACTAAAAAGTCAAACCCACAAGGTAGTGGGGAGGGAAGAGGTTAAAGCGCCTCCATCTCGCTGGTTGTCACATCATAAAGCTTCAGAGGTGATTTGACAGCAGTCCCTCGCAACTGTCCCACCTCGCCCTCAGTGACAACCACCTGTTTTGGTTCACGGCTGATAATTCAGTACTCACAGCTAACCTCTATATCTAGAGGCCATTCAACCATCTACCACCCGATTGACGCGCCTGGTAGGAGGACGGGTTCCTTCCCCAGGCCAACTGAATTAACAATTAAATATTCATAGTTGATTCAGTTATTACAGAGAGAAGTACACACGTATGAATCAGGATTTCCTATATATATTTACATCTATAGAGCCAATAAGAAGAATCCAACTAAATTAGGAGTAAAATTCTTCTTATTGGCCTGTAGATGTACATATATATAGGAAATTTTGATTCATACGTGTGCACTTCTCTCTGTAATAACTAAACCAACTATGAATTTGTAAAATAACATTTAAGAAATTTAATGATTAATTATTATATGTAACATTTATAAAAAAAATAAGGTTATGGTTAGATGTGATGTAGAAGAACTTTGTTTTCGTCATCGAATTGATGACGGAATGTAGATGTTCGTTGCTGTAGTCTGTTTAATAAGCACTTAGCTGAAAATGTATGAGTACTGTTGCTATTGTTCGTCACTTCGTCTCACTGTGACAAGGGGTACGTCACGAGCGAAGGGGCACGCGGTTACCTCTCCTGGTGTCAGTGCTGATTATCTTCACAGGTCCGTCAAATGCAGCCGCCTAGTGTCGACAACCAGCTTCTGAATCACAGTCTCGAAGCGTAGAATTGTGCCACAAATGGTCTGGTAGCCTCGTCCCACAAATGGTCTGGTAGCCTCGTCCCACAAATGGTCTTGCAGAATAGTACCACAAACTTTAGAGGAAATAGAAAAAACAAATTCCTCTGCTGAGTCTTCGTTTTCCTAATATTGATCAGACGCCTTTCCCGCTGTCCGTCCACCAGTTTTTGTCTATCTTTAGTTTTATCCTCACTGAGTATGCATCGTATACAGCATAACTCAGGGAATATGATGAGAAATCACCATTATCTTTTAAGTTACTTTAAATATAAAACAATATGTCTGGACAGAGGCGAGTCCAATGGCTTGTGCCTGGATGAACATGTTTTAATTTTACATATAAACTCAATAATAATAATATACAACTATGCTCATGCTGATGTAATCATCACTCACTCCTTGCTCCATTCGGAGTCTGGGGTTACCTCGGCTTTTGGTTCCCTGTGAGAACTAGCATGAAGCAATCACAAGCGCTTGCTATGGTGGTTTATGAATATACTATTTTCATATGCTAAGGTTGCCAGTCTCGTATGAATTTGTACAACCAATGTTATTGCTATTGTTGAATCGATATCATTGCACTCCGGGCAAACCCAATGGTGCTGAGTCTCCCTCAGTAATTTTTGAAAGGTATGAATGCTGGAGCCGGTTGGTCACTTTAAATACCTAGGAGCTGTCATAGACCGAAAGGGAGGCATCAAAGAAGAGCTGGCTACCCGAAGAGCAGCAGCTGGGAAACTTTTTCAAGCCATAAATCGAGGATTCCTCGGCAAAAGAGAAGTTGGTAAGAAGACGAAGATGGCTGTATACCGCTCCACCTATGTCCCAGTCTTGACGTATGGATGTGAGTCATGGGCAATGACTACAACCCACAATCGCCAGATCCAAACCTCCGAAATGAGGTATCTGAGGAAGGTGGTTGAAGTAACAAGAAGAGACATGGTCCGCAACCAGACGATACGTCAAGGCCTAAAACCCAACCCCTGCAGACCCAAGTAGAACAATCCCAACTAAGATGGTTTGGCCATGTCTGCAGAATGGGAGAAGATCGTTAAGCATGGGAAACTAAGAGCCAGGGATCCAGACCTCCAGGACGACCCAGAGTCCGCAGGGAGGACAACATTAGACAGTCTTTGAAGGACCGATGACTAGAGTGGAACCAAGCCAGGAGGAAGACAGCCGATAGAATAGTATGGCGCTCTCTCTTACAAACCTCTACACATCACGGTAGAAGAGGAACGAATAAGTAGTAGTAGTACGATATGAATGCTAACTGTTCCTGTTGAGCACTGGTTGTATACATGACGGATGCGTCCTCTCATACTTCCATCAGTGCTGGTTTTACGTTTGATGCTTGTACAACCACCAGCAAGTACACACATGTCAAATTCAAAGTACGAAATTATATGTTACAACTTACCCCCATTGGGACATACAGTCTCCGGGCACAGTTTAGAATGGACGAGGCAAAGTGATTAGATGCTTTCGAACACTTCGTCTAGGGAATTTTGTTGAATCCATCTTATGACTGGTATTCACGTTCCAAGGATCTCGGGCTCTGCATTACCAATGTAAGAGCTTTTCTTCATGATATAACCAGAAGGTACTCAAAACTCTTTTCCGGTCCTTTAATGTGAAATTCTCGCCCTATTTTTCTCTGGCTCTTGGAGTTACTACTTTGACATTGCAATGCAGTGTGTTTTAGCCTAAGAATTTGCTAGGTTATATTTCACTTTTCGCTCTACGCCTCCTCATGGCGTTTCCGACAAAACTTCCAATCAGAACGAATATATATTTCCTGCTCTAATTTGATCCAATCCATGAGCAAGAATGAAGTGGGTCGGGGTTTGTATTACCTTCACTCTCGAGTTTTAAAATATTATTTTAAAATTTTAACACATGACCTCATTTCTATGTACGGCCGGGCTCCTTCCGTTTACTCCTAGGTAACCTTTTGTAGCGAAATATGTGAGATAATCGCTTATTTCAGTAAGATTTTAGTCCTATAATACTAAATACACCAGCCCTCAGGTGTCTGACTATTTTCATCTTCAACGCCAGTAGAGCGCTGCCTTTTGTGCAGTATAAATGCTAAGAAAATTAACCCGCCGTAAAAATCTAACACGCTTTTAGTTTCGGTTTAGAAACGTACAATAAACATTTTAACATCTCGCCGATCTGCTGCACGAAACGGTGGGAAAGGCTTGAATTAACATAATATGTTAACTTTAACACTAAAATTTGTAATAATTCGGACATTTCCCAGTAGTAAGAACGAGACGATTGAAATAATTAACGCCAACACTACCAAAGTTTTGAAAAACCCCTCTTCGCTCTGCAAGCAGTCTCTTTAATATATACACGCTGTGGGCAAAGCCAGCAGAGACAAACACACAGACAGTTTTCCATTTCCTCCTAGCGGTAAAATTCTGACGTCACTCAAACTAGTTGGTCATTTGAATAATGAAAGAAATGTTAGAGACAAGGGGGGGGGGGAGAGAGAGAGAGAGATGGCCGACTTGTGTAAAAGTTATATTTGACGATTGACAAATCTAAACCATAATCAAACTGACCATAAAAATCATATAGTAGAATAGCTTAGTGTCGCCTGAGCAAAAATATGTTTTAAAAAATATGGTAGTCCAAGTATTAGCCAAGTTATTGAGAAAATACTATATGTCTAAGAACGCTTGGACGGACAGAATGTTGTTCTTGCTCGTTACACATAACGTTATTGGGAACGCTAGTTTAAAAAAAGAAGCATTGGAGTAATTCAAATCCTATTGGTTGGTATAAAAGTGTAGGAGTAAAGGGGGGGGGGGGGGGGGGGGGGGGGGAATAGGAAAATGTAACTAAAACTAAACATCTTTTTCTATTGGCATAACTAACGCAGACTGACCAATGGACTACGAGGCACATAGTTTGTTTGGAGTTTTGGTTTTTTTTTTTTTTTTTTTTTTTTTCAAACTAAATTCAAAAAAAAAGATGTACTAGTGCCTGCTTTCATTGGTCGGCTCTAATAGATATTGGCAAGAGGCATAGTGGTCTCGTGGCCATTTGACTAGAAAATTTTATACAAACAACTACGTTGAGAGCAGATGTGATAAATTGTAAAATTAACTACTAATTCACAATCTGGACGAGGCAGAGCAAAACTGAAGCCATATTCTTTGCCAGTCAACGTTATTTGTGACATATTTCTTTGAACTAGTGGTAAGAATGCTTTATGTATTTACATGCTTGATTAAAACTGCAAAAGTTAGATACTGCTATGAGGAAAAGTGAAGGACATGCCGGGAGCAAACATTATTGAGCCCTCACATTGAGCTGTATTTGACTGTTGCATACTATTATGGTCGGCGTCTGTGGCCTAATGGATATGAACGCAGTTTCATAATCCAGATATACCAGGTTCGAAACCTGCTGCAGGCGGTTTGGTAGCAGATCGCTTTGTGTGGATTTTTAACAATGGTATAAGCGCCGTACCGTTCAGAAAGCAATGGCAAACTACTGAACGTAAAAATTGCCTAGAAAAATCACAAAACAGCCAATAAAAGCTGGGGTTGATTGCCACGTCCTGTAAAGGATAAGCAACTAACTTTATACTATTATGATTTTGTATTAACTATTTTGTATTGGAAGATGTTAGGAAGCCTCAGTGTTCCATGAACACTCTTCAACATGCCTAGAGGGTTATAATTTAGAAAAGAAAAGAAAAATCACATAAAAGGAGATGTGGTTACTCCACGTTATTGTATTGAAGCAAACTAGGTAAAAGTACAGTGGCGTATCTGCCATAGGGACCTGAGGTGTGGTCACAGAAAGGTGTGAGTCATATAATTAGGGGCTGATGCACATGAATGCACACGAGGCTGACCCCATACCGTCATGTATACATAGGGATAAGAAGTTGTGATCAGATATGAAAAGGCCAGGGTGTCTTTTTATTGCAGAGTTTTTATTTCCTGTTACCATCCGGTGACAGGAAACGTGATGAGTGAGTGAAAAGTGAAAAGTCTCCATTTAAAAGTTACTGTCAGCTGATAGCCTGAAGGAGCTTGTGTGTGGGTGCTGATCTATTATATCTGCAACGACATCTTGACTTATTATCGTCATACCAAGAATCCCAGGTGACACGTTAACAGCTGGAACATCTGACACTTCAGCATAATAGACTGATTCTTATCAAAATAAAACTGAATTATATGGGGAATGACGAAAACAATATCCTCATAACCAATGACTAACACTAGCAGTTATTAAAGTTTTAGTCTGTAAATACACCTACAGGAACTCCATATAATAACATTACATTCATAGGACCAAGAGTCCATACTTTTAGTTAAAGCATTATATGTAAATATATTTCCTCATTTTCAAAGACCTGTCCAAAAGAGATGGCGGGACAGGCAGATTAAATTGTACAAAGAAAAAACATTCCAATTTTAAAGAAAACTTTAACCACAGTCTTATTTATTTTCTTATAGTGAGTTAAAGTGTATTGTGTTGATGTACCATCATCTTTATTTCACCCCTAGACACTAGAGACATCATACACCAGCCACTAGAATCAAAATACGGACTGTGTGAGATCTAGGGAGGTAGCGTTAGGTTCCCTGATAGATATATATATATATATATATATATATATATATATATATATATATATATATATATATATATATATATATATATATATATATATATATATATATATATATATATATATATATATATATATCATTATCATCATCATCATCTTTTTAGAGTCAGGGACCTACATGTGCTTGACCTCACACAGTTGACACAGACACAACTATCTTTCTTGTTAGGAATAACATCTTAACCTCCCCAGCAAATTACCTTTGCTACATAAATTGGTAGGCTTGTCCGGGATTTGAACTTCTAGTACTACATATATTAGGGTCCTGGTCTGGGTTTTAGCTATAACAACATTTCTATTTACCCAGGGAATCCCCATTATTAATATTGCCCAAGATTTGAGAATTGATGAAGTGTCAGAGCCTGGAATAATTAATTAAAGTTGTACTTGCTTTAGAAATTGATTTAGAACATTTTAGTATTTATCAGATGGCGGATTTGGCCAAGTTTCGCTCTGCTGCTGTGCAGACTGCGGAAGAGATGAATATGGAGGGTCAAGTTTTATGTGACTATGTCACCTCAGAATGTGATAAGTTTATTGCTAGGGAAGAACATAGGTTAGCTGAAGAGAGGAGAATGCAGTTAGAAGATGCTAGAGAGATGAAGAAATTAGAGTTGGATAGAGAGGCAGAAAATAAACGATTACAAATTGAGGCTGAGAAGGAGGCTAGGGCCTTAGAGGCTGATAGAGAGGCTGAGATCAAGAGGCTCCAATTGGAGGAGAGAAAATTGGAGGCAGAAGAAAAGAGATTGGCTGCCGAAAGGGAAGCAGAAGAAAAACGACTGCAAAGGGAAGCAGAGGCAGAAGATAAAAGATTACAAAGGGAGCATGAGTTGCGACTAAGGGAGTTGGAGTTGCAAGGCCATGCTCTTGAAAATGGTCACAGCCCCTCTACCTCTGATATTACTGCTAGTCAGGGGGCCTCCAACTCAGCTATGGGGTTTCACTTAGATTATTTTGTTGAGAGAGATGATGACATTGAATCATATTTAAGTAGGTATGAGGTATTAGCTACAACTTATGGGTTAGAAAAAGAAAGATGGAGCTTGAAGTTATCTTCGAGGAACAGCTTATGAAGTTTTTTTCCAAAATGAGCAGGGACGACCAAGACAATTATGACATGTTAAAGCAGGCTCTTTTGTTAAGATACGAAAAGAATGGTGAATTTTACAGGAAAAAGTTTAGAAATGCCAAGCTACTGTCGGGTGAGACTTATCACCAGTTCTCTGCACGGTTAGAGACTTACTTGGAGAAATGGACTGCTCTGGGGAAAACCCAAGATCTTAAAGAAATGATCCTTATTGAGCAATTGAGAGAGTCCATGGCTCCAGACTTGAGAAAGTTTCTCATGGAACAGGGTGCAGAGAGGCTGGGGGAGTTACTTAATGTCGCTGAGAGGTATCAGGCAGCCCAGGCAGAGGTAGCTGGCGCCAAAAAGAAGCATATAGATAATTTTAGGGCCCCACAAAACTCAAATAGATTTGATAATAAAGATCAGGGTAACAAGTTTAAGCACAATTTTGATAGGCCACGCAATGATAATAAACATAAAAACTCACAGTTCAATGACAGGAAATATGAGGAAAGAAAACCCCTTTATCAAAATAGATACTATTGCAAATGGTGTAAGAGGGAGGGTCATGACACCAAATTTTGTACAAGGAAACCTTCTGGATGTGCTGCGATGAAGTTGGGGGAAAAGGAAGAAAAGGTAAAACCTACTGGACAGCAGGAACCTTATCATCCCCCAGTATGTGAAGACGTGGTATGTAATAGGGTCACATTTAGGTGCCTTTACGATACCGGTTTGGATTTGATTCTGTTGTGAGTGCGCACTTGGTGAACCCGGATCAGTATACCACAGAAACAGTGGAGATTCAAGGGGCGACCAAGGACTTACCACTCATGACACTTCCCATTGCAAGGATAACAGTGAAAAGTCGCTATGTGGAAGGGATAATCAGAGCAGCAATGATAGACGCACCCACTTACCCTCTGATATTGGGATGTCGTTATGTCTTCTTGGGGAATCCCAAGAGACCTGTGGTCCTGGCAAGATCCCAGACCAGTACACAATCCAGAAAGGAAGAAGATGAGCCAATAAATACTCATCCAGAGGAGATGAGGAAGGCACAGGCTGAAGATAGGACACTCAAGCCTTGCTTTAAGAAATTACCTAAATGCCACACACCTCCAAGCAAAGGGGATTATTATATGAAGAACAAATTGTTATATAGGAAGGCCGGAACTGGATCCAATGGTCACGGACAGTTGGTACTTCCAAAGGCATATAGAGCAGATGTAATAAGGAGCTTACATGTTGGAAAAGATGGTGACCATGAGAAAATAGGTACCATCTGCCAAAACGTTTCTAAATATTATTATTGGCCAGATGTAAAGATAGTTATTGAGAATTTTGTGGAGAACTGCGGCCAATTTCACGAGGGAACACCCACACGTGGGAAAACTGTTCAGGACCTAGACACGCCACGGGGCAAACTTAGGCCTGGAAATAAAAATAATTGTAATAAAGTAGACAACGTGGAATGGGAACCCCCTTTTCACACACAGTCTTCACTTGAATGTATTAAAATGGCAACTCTGTGTCGAGAACAAAAAGTGGTTTTACCCCAGAATAAGCCGACAATCCCTCGGTCGGAATTATGTGAACTGGGTGAAGGTAAAAGAGAGAGAAGTTCTCTCACAAGGAACTTAAAGTGGGGAGAAAACCCCAGGAAACGAATAGGTAGTGGTAGATTCTTGTGTGATGACAAAAGGAAAAAACGTCCTCAACACAAGGTTTCCAGTATTATGAAAAATATGTCAGAAAAATTAAAAGTCCATATGTAACATTGTTAAGGACGTGGACAGATGAGAAGGCAGAAGAGACTGTTACCTCATCATACCAATATGTGAACGAACTGACCACTCGTTTAAAAACTAGTTGGAAACTGGCAAATGAAAATTTGAGACAAGCCAGGAAAAAGCATGCTGCTTATTATAACCAAAAAAAAAGCGAAGAATAGGGAGCTTGTTGTAGGGGAGAAGGTGCTTCTCCTATTACCAGGCAGCAACAATAAACTTCAGATCGGATGGCAAAGTCCATATACGGTTTTGGAAAAGGTATCCAGAACAAATTATAAGATAGACAAGAAGGGAAAGGAAAAAGTCTATCATGTGAACCTTTTGAAGAAATATCTGGACAGACAAATCCAGGAAGGAACACACTTAATGGCCTTGTCAATTGCAACCGAAATGAAAAATGAACCTCTCACCTCATTTAAGTATCCACTGAAGCCCAGTGAAACGTTTGAACAGGTGAAGATCAGTAATCACCTGACAAAAGGACAGAGGGAGAGGATTTAAAAGGTCCTGGAAAAACATACAGACGTGTTAACGGATAAGCCGGGGCACACAAATTTGTTGGAATATGATATGAAACTACTAGACCCAACACCAGTCTGTATGAGGCCTTATTCTATTCCGTTCGCTAAGGAAAAAGCTTTGAAAGAGGAGATAGATTATTTGTTACAAGAAGGGATTATTTCTCACAGTGACTCTCCTTATAGTTCCTGTGTGGTTTTGTTGCGGAAACCATCGGGAGAACATAGACTGTGCATAAATTACAGGAAACTGAATGCTGTCACAGAAGATCAGGTGGATCCATTACCTGATACTACTCAACTTTTTGCCAGGCTGAACAAGGCAAAATATTTTTTCCAAGGTGGATCTTAGCAAAGGCTATTATCAAATTCCAGTAAAGCCTGAGGTTCGACCTTACTTAGCATTTAGCACCTCGGAAGGTAATTATGAGTTCAACATGTTACCGTTTGGGTTGAAAAATGCCCCGAGTGTGTTTTCTAGGATGATGCTAAAATTGTTGGATCCCCTGAAAAATCCATGTATCTCGAATTTCATGGATGATGTCCTTATTGCTACTGAAACTTTTGAGGAACATGTTAACTCTTTGAATATGCTGTCTGATAGACTCAGAGAGGCTAACTTGACTGCTAGACCAACAAAATGTTGTATTGGGTGTAAAGAGTTGGAATTCTTGGGACATACCGTACATCAGGGTAGCATGACCACTGATCCCAAGAATCTAGAGAAACTGAAAAGAGCACCTAGGCCACAAACAAAGAAAGATGTGCGATCTTTTGTGTCGTTGTGTGGTTTCTACCAAAAGTACATTAAACATTTTAACTCTATATGTGCTCCTCTGACGGATTTAACTCGAAAGGGACAACCTGATACAATAAACTGGTCCGCACAGTGTGAATTGGCTTACCAGGAGTTAAAAGAAAAACTCACAAGCAGGCCAGTATTGCAATTGCCTGACTTGAATCAAGAATTTGTCGTGAGAAGTGACGCAAGCAATGTGGGCCTGGGCGCTACATTGTTGCAAAGGTCCTCCTCACAAAATGGGGAATTGAACCCAGTCGCTTATGCAAGCCGCAAGTTGAACAAGGCGGAAAAAAATTATTCAACAAGTGAGAAAGAATGTTTGGCGTTAATATGGGCTATAAAAAAATTCAAGATTTATTTATGTGGCAGGACATTTGTGGTCCAAACAGATCATTCACCTCTCGTATTCCTATCACAAGCCAAGCATGAAAATGCCAGATTATTAAGATAGTCATTATTATTACAGCCATATTCGTTTATGATTGAATATATTCCCGGCCCTCAGAACGTCGGTGCAGATTTTTTGAGTAGACATCCGTGTGATGAAAGTCAGAAAGAAATGTAGGACTTCATTTGCGCTAAGTTATCTCACAGATTGTAACCTGCAATGGATGCATGTTTTAGGAAGAGAGGTGTGTAGCGAAATCTGTGAGATAATCGCTTATTTCAGTAAGATTTTAGTCCTATAATACTAAATACACCAGCCCTCGGGTGTCTGACTATTTTCATCTTCAACGCCAGTAGAGCGCTGCCTTTTGTGCAGTGGAAATGCTAAGAAATTGACCCGCCGTAAAAATCTAACACGCTTTTAGTTTCGGTTTAGAAACGTACAATAAACATTTTAACATCTCGCCGATCTGCTGCACGAAACGGTGGGAAAGGTTTGAATTAACGTAATATGTTAACTTTAACACTAAAATTTGTAATAATTCGGACATTTCCCAGTAGTAAGAACGAGACGATTGTAATAATTAACGCCAACACTACCAAAATTTTGAAAAATCCCTCTTCGCTCTGCAAGCGATCTCTTTAATATATACACGCTGTGGGCAAAGCCAGCAGAGACAAACACACAGACAGTTTTCCATTTCCTCCTAGCGGTAAAATTCTGACGTCACTCAAACTAGTTGGTTATTTGAATAATGAAAGAAATGTTAGAGACAAAAGGGGGGGTGGGGGGGAAGATGGCCTTTGTAAAAGTTATATTTGACGATTTACATTGACAAACTGAAAAATCTAAACCATAATGAAACTGACCATAAAAATCATATAGTAGAATAGCTTGGTGTCCCCTGAGCAAAAATATGTTTTAAAAAATATGGTAGTCCAAGTATTAGCCAAGTTATTGAGAAAATACTATATGTCTAAGAACGCTTGGACGGACAGACTGTTGTTCTTGCTCGTTACACATAACGTTATTGGGGACGCTAGTTTAAAAAAAGAAGCATTGGAGTAATTCAAATCCTATTGGTTGGTATAAGAGTATAGGAGTAAAAAAAGGGGGGGGGGGGGGATAGGAAAATGTAACTAAAACTAAACATCTTTTTCTTTTGGCATAACTAACGCAGACTGACCAATGAACTACGAGGCACATACTTTGTTTGTAGATTTGGTTTTGTTTTTTCAAACTAAATTCAAAAAAAAAAGATGTAGTAGTGCCTGCTTTCATTGGTCGGCTCTAATAGATATTGGCAAGAGGCATAGTGGTCTCGTGGCCATTTGACTAGAAAATTTTATACAAACAACTACGTTGAGAGCAGATGTGATAAATTGTAAAATTAACTACTAATTCACAATCTGAACGAGGCAGAGCAAAACTGAGGCCATATTCCTTGCCAGTCAACGTCATTTGTGACATATTTCTGCAAAAGTTAGATACTGCTATGGGGAAAAGTGAAGGACATGCCGGGAGCAAACATTATTGAGTCCTCACATTGAACTGTATTTGACTGTTGCATATTATTATGATTTTGTATTAACTATTTTGTATTGGAAGATGTTAGGAAGCCTCAGTGTTCCATGAACACTCTTTAACATGCCTAGAGCGTTTATAATTTAGAAAAGAAAAGAAAAATCATATAAAAGGAGATGTGGTTACTCCACGTTATTGTATTGAAGCAAACTAGGTAAAAGTACAGTGGCGTATCTGCCATAGGGACCTGAGGTGTGGTCACAGAAAGGTGTGAGTCATATAATTAGGGGCTGATGCACATGAATGCACACGAGGCTGACCCCATACCTTCATGTATACATAGGGATAAGAAGTTGTGATCAGATATGAAAAGGCCAGGGTGTCTTTTTATTGCAGAGTTTTTATTTCCTGTTACCATCCGGTGACAGGAAACCTGATGAGTGAGTGAAAAGTGAAAAGTCTCCATTTAAAAGTTGCTGTCAGCTGATAGCCTAAAGGAGCTTGTGTGTGGGTGCTGATCTATTATATCTGCAACGACATCCTGACTTATTATCGTCATACCAAGAATCCCAGGTGACACGTTAACAGCTGGGACATCTGACACTTCAGCATAATAAACTGGTTCTTATCAAAATAAAACTGAATTATATGGGGAATGACGAAAACAACAGCTCCTCATAACCAATGACCAACACTAGCAGTTAATAAAGTTTTAGTCTGTGAATACACCTACAGGAACTCTATATAATAACATTACATTCATAGGACCAAGAGTCCATACTTTTAGTTAAAGCATTATATGTAAATATATTTCCTCATTTTCAAAGACCTGTCCAAAAGAGATGGCGGGACAGGCAGATTAAATTGTACAAAGAAAAAAACATTCCAATTTTAAAAGAAAACTTTAACCACAGTCTTATTTATTTTCTTATAGTGAGTTAAAGTGTATTGTGTTGATGTACCATCATCTTCATTTCACCCCTAGACACTAGAGACATCATACACCAGCCACTAGAATCAAAATACGGACTGTGTGAGATCTAGGGAGGTAGCGTTAGGTTCCCTGATATATATATATATCGTTATCATCATCATCATCTTTTTAGAGTCAGGGACCTACATGTGCTTGACCTCACACAGTTGACACAGACACAACTATCTTTCTTGTTAGGAATAACATCTTAACCTCCCCAGCAAAAATTACATTTGCTACATAAATTGGTAGGCTTGTCCGGGATTTGAACTTCTAGTACTACATACTACATATATTAGGGTCCTGGTCTGGGTTTTAGCTATAACAACATTTCTATTTACCCAGGGAATCCCCATTATTAATATTGCCCAAGATTTGAGAATTGATGAAGTGTCAGAGCCTGGAATAATTAATTAAAGTTGTACTTGCTTTAGAAATTGATTTAGAACTTTTTAGTATTTATCAGATGGCGGATTTGGCCAAGTTTCGCTCTGCTGCTGTGCAGACTGCGAAAGAGATGAATATGATTGGTCAAGTTTTGATTGACTATGTCACCTCAGAATGTGATAAGTTTATTGCTGGGGAAGAACATAGGTTAGCTGAAGAGAGGAGAATGCAGTCAGAAGACGCTAGAGAGATGAAGAAACTAGAGTTGGATAGAGAGGCAGAAATTAACCGTTTACAAATTGAGGCTGAGAAGAAGGCTAGGGCTTTACAGGCTGATAGAGAGGCTGAGATCAAGAGGCTCCAATTGGAGGAGAAAAATTGGAGGCAGAAGAAAAGAGATTGGCTGCCGAAAGGGAGGCTGAAGAAAAACGACTGCAAAGGGAAGCAGAGGCAGAAGATAAAAGATTACAAAGGGAGCATGAGTTGCAACAAAGGGAGTTGGAGTTGCAAGGCCATGCTCCTGAAAATGGTCACAGCCCCTCTACCTCTGATATTACTGCTAGTCAGGGGGCCTCCAACTCAGCTATGGGGTTTCACTTAGATTATTTTGTTGAGAGAGATGATGACATTGAATCATATTTAAGTAGGTATGAGGTATTAGCTACAACTTATGGGCTAGAAAAAGAAAGATGGAGCTTGAAGTTATCCCAAGGTCTTCGGGGAACAGCTTATGAAGTTTTTTTCCAAAATGAGCAGGGATGACCAAGACAATTATGACATGTTAAAGCAGGCTCTTTTGTTAAGATACGAAAAGAATGGTGAATTTTACAGGAAAAAGTTTAGAAATGCCAAGCTACTGTCGGGTGAGACTTATCACCAGTTCTCTGCACGGTTAGAGACTTACTTGGAGAAATGGACTGCTCTGGGGAAAACCCAAGATCTTAAAGAAATGATCCTTATTGAGCAATTGAGAGAGTCCATGGCTCCAGACTTGAGAAAGTTTCTCATGGAACAGGGTGCAGAGAGGCTGGGGAGTTACTTAATGTCGCTGAGAGGTATCAGGCAGCCCAGGCAGAGGTAGCTGGCGCCAAAAAGAAGCATATAGATAATTATAGGGCCCCACAAAACTCAAATAGATTTGATAATAAAGATCAGGGTAACAAGTTTAAGCAAAATTTTGATAGGCCACGCAATGATAATAAACATAAAAACTCACAGTTCAATGACAGGAAATATGAGGAAAGAAAACCCCTTTATCAAAATAGATACTATTGTAAATGGTGTAAGAGAGAGGGTCATGACACCAAATTTTGTACAAGGAAACCTTCTGGATGTGCTGCGATGAAGTTGGGGGAAAAGGAAGAAAAGGTAAAACCTACTGGACAGCAGGAACCTTATCATCCCCCAGTATGTGAGGACGTGGTATGTAATGGAGTCACAATTAGGTGCCTTTACGATACCGGTTTGGATTTTGATTCTGTTGTGAGTGCGCACTTGGTGAACCCGGATCAGTATACCACAGAAACAGTGGAGATTCAAGGGGCGACCAAGGACCTACCACTCATGACACTTCCCATTGCAAGGATAACAGTGAAAAATCGATATGTGGAAGGAATAATCAGAGCAGCAGTGATAGACGCACCCATTTACCCTCTGATATTGGGATGTCGTTATGTCTTCTTGGGGAATCCCAAGAGACCTGTGGTCCTGGCAAGATCCCAGACCAGTACACAATCCAGAAAGGAAGAAGATGAGCCAATAAATACTCATCCAGAGGAGATGAGGAAGGCACAGGCTGAAGATAGGACACTCAAGCCTTGCTTTAAGAAATTACCTAAATGCCACACACCTCCAAGCAAAGGGGATTATTATATGAAGAACAAATTGTTATATAGGAAGGCCGGAACTGGATCCAATGGTCACGGACAGTTGGTACTTCCTAAGGCATATAGGGCAGATGTAATAAGGAGCTTACATGTTGGGAAAGATGGTGACCATGAGAAAATAGGTACCATCTGCCAAAACGTTTCTAAATATTATTATTGGCCAGATGTAAAGATAGTTATTGAGAATTTTGTGGAGAACTGCGGCCAATTTCACGAGGGAACACCCACACGTGGGAAAACTGTTCAGGACCTAGACACGCCACGGGGCAAACTTAGGCCTGGAAATAAAAATAATTGTAATAAAGTAGACAACGTGGAATGGGAACCCCCCTTTTCACACACAGTCTTCACTTGAATGTATTAAAATGGCAACTCTGTGTCGAGAACAAAAAGTGGTTTTAACCCAGAATAAGCCGACAATCCCTCGGTCGGAATTATGTGAACTGGGGAAAAAAAAGAGAGCCAAGATCTCTCACAAGGAACTTAAAGTGGGGAGAAAACCCCAGGAAACGAATAGGTAGTGGTAGATTCTTGTGTGATGACAAAAGGAAGAAACGTCCTCAACACAAGGCTTCCAGTATTATGAAAAATATGTCAGAAAAATTAAAAGTCCATATGTAACCTTGTTAAGGACGTGGACAGATGAGAAGGCAGAAGAGACTGTTACCTCATCATACCAATATGTGAACGAACTGACCACTCGTTTAAAAACTAGTTGGAAACTGGCAAATGAAAATTTGAGACAAGCCAGGAAAAAGCATGCTGCTTATTATAACCAAAAAAAAGCGAAGAATAGGGAGCTTGCTGTAGGGGAGAAGGTGCTTCTCCTATTACCAGGCAGCAACAATAAACTTCAGATCGGATGGCAAAGTCCATATACGGTTTTGGAAAAGGTATCCAGAACAAATTATAAGATAGACAAGAAGGGAAAGGAAAAAGTCTATCATGTGAACCTTTTGAAGAAATATCTGGACAGACAAATCCAGGAAGGAACACACTTAATGGCCTTGTCAATTGCAACCGAAATGAAAAATGAACCTCTCACCTCATTTAAGTATCCACTGAAGCCCAGTGAAACGTTTGAACAGGTGAAGATCAGTAATCACCTGACAAAAGGACAGAGGGAGAGGATTTAAAAGGTCCTGGAAAAACATACAGACGTGTTAACGGATAAGCCGGGGCACACAAATTTGTTGGAATATGATATGAAACTACTAGACCCAACACCCATCTGTATGAGGCCTTATTCTATTCCGTTCGCTAAGGAAAAAGCTTTGAAAGAGGAGATAGATTATTTGTTACAAGAAGGGATTATTTCTCACAGTGAGTCTCCTTATAGTTCCTGTGTCGTTTTGTTGCGGAAACCATCGGGAGAACATAGACTGTGCATAGATTACAGGAAACTGAATGCTGTCACAGAAGATCAGGTGGATCTATTACCTGATACTACTCAACTTTTTGCCAGGCTGAACAAGGCAAAATATTTTTTCCAAGGTGGATCTTAGCAAAGGCTATTATCAAATTCCAGTAAAGCCTGAGGTTCGACCTTACTTAGCATTTAGCACCTCGGAAGGTCATTATGAGTTCAACATGCTACCGTTTGGGTTGAAAAATGCCCCGAGTGTGTTTTCTAGGATGATGCGAAAATTGTTGGATCCCCTGAAAAATCCATGTATCTCGAATTTCATGGATGATATCCTCATTGCTACTGAAACTTTTGAGGAACATGTTAACTCTTTGAATATGCTGTTTGATAGACTCAGAGAGGCTAACTTGACTGCTAGACCAACAAAATGTTGTATTGGGTGTAAAGAGTTGGAATTCTTGGGACATACCGTACATCAGGGTAGCATGACCCCTGACCCCAAGAATCTAGAGAAACTGAAAAGAGCACCTAGGCCACAAACAAAGAAAGATGTGCGATCTTTTGTGTCGTTGTGTGGTTTCTACCAAAAGTACATTAAACATTTTAACTCTATATGTGCTCCTCTGACGGATTTAACTCGAAAGGGACAACCTGATACAATAAACTGGTCCGCACAGTGTGAATTGGCTTACCAGGAGTTAAAAGAAAAACTCACAAGCAGGCCAGTATTGCAATTGCCTGACTTGAATCAAGAATTTGTCGTGAGAAGTGACGCAAGCAATGTGGGCCTGGGCGCTACATTGTTGCAAAGGTCCTCCTCACAAGATGGGGAATTGAACCCAGTCGCTTATGCAAGCCGCAAGTTGAACAAGGCGGAAAAAAATTATTCAACAAGTGAGAAAGAATGTTTGGCGTTAATATGGGCTATAAAAAAATTCCAGATTTATTTATATGGCAGGACATTTGTGGTCCAAACAGATCATTCACCTCTCGTATTCCTATCACAAGCCAAGCATGAAAATGCCAGATTATTAAGATGGTCATTATTATTACAGCCATATTCATTTCTGATTGAATATATTCCCGGCCCTCAGAACGTCGGTGCAGATTTTTTGAGTAGACATCCGTGTGATGAAAGTCAGAAAGAAATGTAGGACTTCATTTGCGCTAAGTTATCTCACAGATTGTAACCTGCAATGGATGCATGTTTTAGGAAGGGAGGTGTGTAGCGAAATCTGTGAGATAATCGCTTATTTCAGTAAGATTTTAGTCCTATGATAATAAATACACCAGCCCTCAGGTGTCTGACTATTTTCATCTTCAACGCCATTAGAGCGCTGCCTTTTGTGCAGTGGGAATGCTAAGAAAATGACCCGCCGTAAAATCTAAGACGATTTTAGTTTCGGTTTAGAAACGTACAATAAACATTTTAACATCTCGCCGATCTGCTGCACGAAACGGTGGGAAAAGTTTGAATTAACGTAATATGTTAACTTTAACACTAAAATTTGTAATAATTCGGACATTTCCCAGTAGTAAGAACGAGACGATTGTAATAATTAACGCAAACACTACCAAAAATTTGAAAAACCCCTCTTCGCTCTGCAAGCGGTCTCTTTAATATATACACGCTGTGGGCAAAGCCAGCAGAGACAAACACACAGACAGTTTTCCATTTCCTCCTAGCGGTAAAATTCTGACGTCACTCAAACTAGTTGGTTATTTGAATAATGAAAGAAATGTTAGAGACAAAAGGGGGGGTGGGGGGGAAGATGGCCTTTGTAAAAGTTATATTTGACGATTTACATTGACAAACTGAAAAATCTAAACCATAATGAAACTGACCATAAAAATCATATAGTAGAATAGCTTGGTGTCCCCTGAGCAAAAATATGTTTTAAAAAATATGGTAGTCCAAGTATTAGCCAAGTTATTGAGAAAATACTATATGTCTAAGAACGCTTGGACTGTTGTTCTTGCTCGTTACACATAACGTTATTGGGGACGCTAGTTTAAAAAAGAAGCATTGGAGTAATTCAAATCCTATTGGTTGGTATAAGAGTATAGGAGTAAAAGGGGGGGGGGGGGGGAGGAAAATGTAACTAAAACTAAACATCTTTTTCTTTTGGCATAACTAACGCAAACTGACCAATGGACTACGAGGCACATACTTTGTTTGTAGATTTGGTTTTGTTTTTTCAAACTAAATTCAAAAAAAAGATGTAGTAGTGCCTGCTTTCATTGGTCGGCTCTAATAGATATTGGCAAGAGGCATAGTGGTCTCGTGGCCATTTGACTAGAAAATTTTATACAAACAACTACGTTGAGAGCAGATGTGATAAATTGTAAAATTAACTACTAATTCACAATCTGAACGAGGCAGAGCAAAACTGAGGCCATATTCTTTGCCAGTCAACGTTATTTGTGACATATTTCTGCAAAAGTTAGATACTGCTATGGGGAAAAGTGAAGGACATGCCGGGAGCAAACATTATTGAGTCCTCACATTGAACTGTATTAGACTGTTGCATATTATTATGATTTTGTATTAATTATTTTGTATTGGAAGATATTAGGAAGCCTCAGTGTTCCATGAACACTCTTCAACATGCCTAGAGGGTTATAATTTAGAAATAAAAGGAGATGTGGTTACTCCACGTTATTGTATTGAAGCAAACTAGGTAAAAGTACAGTGGCGTATCTGCCATAGGGACCTGAGGTGTGGTCACAGAAAGGTGTGAGTCATATAATTAGGGGCTGATGCACATGAATGCACACGAGGCTGACTCCATACCGTCATGTATACATAGGGATAAGAAGTTGTGATCAGATATGAAAAGGCCAGGGTGTCTTTTTATTGCAGAGTTTTTATTTCCTGTTACCATCCGGTGACAGGAAACCTGATGAGTGAGTGAAAAGTGAAAAGTCTCCATTTAAAAGTTGCTGTCAGCTGATAGCCTGAAGGAGCTTGTGTGTGGGTGCTGATCTATTATATCTGCAACGACATCCTGACTTATTATCGTCATACCAAGAATCCCAGGTGACACGTTAACAGCTGGGACATCTGACACTTCAGCATAATAAACTGGTTCTTATCAAAATAAAACTGAATTATATGGGGAATGATGAAAACAACAGCTCCTCATAACCAATGACTATCACTAGCAGTTATTAAAGTTTTAGTCTGTGAATACACCTACAGGAACTCTATATAATAACATTACATTCATAGGACAAAGAGTCCATATTGTTTTAGTTAAAGCATTATATGTAAATATATTTCCTCATTTTCAAAGACCTGTCCAAAAGAGATGGCGGGACAGGCAGATTAAATTGTACAAAGAAAAAACATTCCAATTTTAAAAGAAAACTTTAACCACAGTCTTATTTATTTTCTTATAGTGAGTTAAAGTGTATTGTGTTGATGTACCATCATCTTCATTTCACCCCTAGACACTAGAGACATCATACACCAGCCACTAGAATCAAAATACGGACTGTGTGAGATCTAGGGAGGTAGCGTTAGGTTCCCTGATATATATATATATATATATATATATATATATATATATATATATATATATATATATATATATATATATCATTATCATCATCATCATCTTTTTAGAGTCAGGGACCTACATGTGCTTGACCTCACACAGTTGACACAGACACAACTATCTTTCTTGTTAGGAATAACATCTTATCCTCCCCAGCAAATTACCTTTGCTACACCTTTCAAATCAGATTTGTAACCTCATCCCTGCAAGTTCTCGCTTATGTGTCTCCCCAGACGAGTTTATCTGTAATTATTATCACAGAAATCTCTGGACTGAAGTGATTATGCATCGCCTCTTCCCTGTTTACAGATGGGGTAAACTTTAACTTGTCGCTGATGCAGATACACCTAACCTGGCTTTATTTGTATTCTCCGCCAAAGTGTCTGAACGCCTTTGTGATGGACAATGCACCCAGCTAGACATTCTGGTCTGGCGGTAATGAATTACGTAGAAATCAACAAATACTTTCACGTTTACCTTATCATGACCGTCGTCTATCTGTATGAGTTCAAAACACTCGGCGATTACAATTCTAATATGACGGAATGTCTATTAACCATAAAATGACACGATCGCAGTATGAAAAAAGGTAAACAATCTAAGGAGCCCAAATTTATGTGCGAAAAAAAAGAAGAAATAAATGGATACTGTAAGAGAGCAGGAAGAGGCGTATCAGGACGCGACAAAATGTCGTCACACCCACTATGGCTGCACCTGTCTGACAGCTCTTTCATTGCTGACTACCTCTGCATGATCAGGGCAGTAGATCGAACCAGCTCCTGAAAATTTGAGACCTCTATTTATAGTCTCCATTCATGTCGAAGCCACCCATTTTCGACTTTCCGAAGCTTAAACTAAGAGTCCGACTCATAACTGCCCATGTTAATGGAGTTTCAGACAGCCACTTCAGGGCTGCAGTGGCATTCTGTATCTACATTTTGTGCTGAACGTTGTAGTCATGAAAGTTTCGCTCTATTCAGCAACGACCCTGCCCTTTACTCTAGCTGAGAAGCATCATCCTGATTCCTCACCTCGGAGACACATCACCATCCCCAGCATGACCATTTGTTAGTTGATTAATTTTCTGCTTTCCCATCCCACCAGTCTCTATACTCTCTGTCAAGGCTGACGATGAATTATTAGTAGTTTGTCTAGACCTCGCCCGACTTACTCCACTCTTCATTATCGTCATTCGCCAAGGAATATGACCTTCCACAACCTTAAGCCATGTTTTTCTGTCCCGTGTCATCAGCTCAAGATCTTTCCATATCTTTTTCATGCCCTTCATGTCTGTCTCAAAACGTGTGTCCATGTCTCCATGTGTTTCTCCGTGTGTTCTTTGATCTTCCTCTACCTCTCTGACCTTGGAAATCCCATAGCAAGGACTGCCTGGTAGTGCTATAAACATGTTTCCTCAGTGTGTGCCATATCCATCTCCATTGTCTTCTTCTCATCTCTTGTTCCACTGGCGCTGGTCCGATTCTTTTCATCAGTTTCACAATAGTGACCTTATCATACCACTTCAATCATGTTATTCGAAGCAAGCATCAATTAATGAAAGTCTGTAGCTCGTTTTTTTCACCATGTTTTAGAGCCATACAATAGGACTAACTTGAAATTTAAATTGAAAATTCTGATTTTTTTTGTTGGATCAGATGTTTTTTAATATCCATATATTTCTCAGTGCAATGAAAGCGCCTCTAGCCTTTTGTATTCTTATTTTTATATCATTGACAATCCCTCCAACTATGTCTATATTACTGCCAAGGTATATGTAAGATTCTACATCTTGCAGTGGTTTTTCTTCCCGAACAGTCTTGTTATTGTTTTCTGCATTTATTATCATTTATTACTATGTCCAACCCTCCTTAGTCGACTTGCATTGTAGGTAACAATGTCACTAATCTTTGCTCCCCTTTCGGGCCCGGCAACACACCGGTGTTACTCCACTCTTACCCAATAAATATTTTTTCAACTGTGGGCATCTGCCCAGTAGTTGATGCCTTAGCATGTGCCATCCATGACATCTCCCTATTTATTCTAGTGACAGCTATGATCCCATGCAGTGACTTTTTTTCTGACATTACCCGCATTTAGGATTTTGCATGGGCCATCGCATACTTGAGCCTTAGCGACAGCAATCCCAGCATGTATTTTAAGCAGTATGCTTTTGTTTGTTTGATCATGCAATCTTGGTTTACGTTTGCTTATGTCCACAAAACACTCCATATCGTATCTACTTCTAGGGCTGCTTCATAAGATCACGTATCGCATCGTCAAAATGGGTATCTCTTGTACAGCCCATGATTGTTCCTTCATTTATAATGCGTTCCAGTCGTTTACACTTACATTGACAACGTAAGTATTCCCAGCCCATGATCGATTTCCATGATTAACTGATGGTACAGGACAAAGAGTAGTCTCTCCTCTAGGTATGTGATGCGTGTCGTATTATTTAAAGTTCCGGAGAAGGTCTCTGTGGCCAAAGTATACACTAGGGGGTAGTCCAACAACACGAAACAGCAAAACTGCAGTGAGCTGACAAACACCTCCTTCACAATTCACAAATATGTAATTTATTATACTTGACACAAAGCTCCATGAAATCAGTTCTCTCCCAAAGGCAAATGCAGTAATAAGTAGTTGTCCAGTCCGTTCACTATCAAACGCTGGTCAATGGCAATCATACAAACTTTATTATTCATAGTCCAAGGGACATCTTCATGAATAGATATACATTTCCTGAATATAATAAACCAGGGACACCTCAACTAAGTATATTGATGTCCTGGTGATGGAATAATGCAGGAAAAACACAGTGTACTGCAGGAGCTCAATACACATACGTCCGCTCACATTCAAACACAAGCCGCATCTCTTCTTGCAGACGATCACCTCACTTCTGCTTGAAAATGTTCGCGTCTGCCTCTACACCTCACTTCCTTTATTAATAAGTAAGTCCGTATAAAATTATCAGAAAAGGAGCCCTGTCTAGCCAACTATTATACCGACATAACCGTTATGAATTTTAATCATAACAGTATGCAAAGACCAATTTTATTTTAGTGTTGTCAGCCCTCGCTTGCACGTCTGTATGATAAAGTAAAGAACACCTGCGAATCGTATTAATTCAAAATCACCACTACACGTACAAATACAACAACCAAGAAAATCTAACTAACAGGGGTGGCCCCCAGTCCTCTGGTGAAGATGGCTGCAATTGTTTCATTAAATTAATCCAGAAAGATGTATCCTATGCTGGAGAAAACATTAACTAACAGTTCTCCACTGTCGTGAAATATTCTAATCCACATATATAAAGTATCAGGTAAATATAAAGCCTAACAAATAAATTCTAATAAAGAAAAGAAAAATGGTAAAGAACAGTGCTGTCACAAAGAATGTACTCGAAATCCCCCTTTGTTTTATGCTTCGTCTGCAAATTGTAACGTTTCCACGTTAAATATAAGCCACTGCATAAATACAAGCGTTTCCACAACACATTAAAACGGGTATTGCATTTCTAAGAAAAACATTGAGAGGCACACTGCGTAATGACCTAAATTAATCCTAACATTAATTATACTACGTAACCAAAACGAACGCACAGATGGACTCAAATAGAAAGAGAGAGGGGCGAATAAAATCAGGAACGCATGCAACACTAAACACGTGTCTCGCTATTAATGCCACCCCAACACGCGTCGCGCGATACACAATTACTACTATCACGCGTGTAAGGCCACATGCACTAACTTTTTTTTCGGACGGACAGTGATAAAAACACTAACCTTCCCAGAGTTAGGTTTTAAAATCCTGAAAAACGCTTATTAGAAAAGATAACATTAGATGGGTTTACGTTTGAAAACATTACAGTACCCAGACAGCACATCTTCGAAACAGGAGGTAGAAGAAATTGCATATTTTGAACGCAGCCACTTAGCTCTTTTAAATTTGTATATTTGGGTTCCTTAGGGCTTGCTGACAAAGAATATGTAAAACGTTACGCAAATAGTCTAGGAATTACCAAATTATAACCAAAATAAAATAGTGGGGATGTCTGACAGCATGAAATCATTTCTGCTCATAAAATTTTTTTATAACGTGTTTGAAAAAACCTTACGTACGGAAATAGCCTACCATGTTAACTCCAAATTGATTGGAGCGCAACAAATATAAGACTAAACACGATTGGTCGGACTATAAATACTATCTTTCGTTGTCAGGGGAAACGGGAGTAGGAGTATTTTTTGAAAAGATGTGTGGACAGGGTTTCATTGGTTAGAGCTGCGAATATACACAATTCAGAGCGTTAGTTCGAGACCACTAGTTCAAATAAGCTTGATGAAGCAACAGTGCGTTGAAGCCAGCTCATATTTTTGCTAAATAAAAGCCTGGAACATAAGCAGATGGGAATTTGTGCCAGTATTTGTGCCAGAATTCATTGCTAGTCAACGTATCTGTGTATTTCCATGAATTGTGGGACCGTGGTCTTGACGTTATTGAGCAGCACCTGGTCAGAGCTTTGCTGAATCCAGAGTCGGACAGCATACTCCTTGGTCCATTTAGCTATCAGTGAGGTGTCTCCAGAGCACAGGGGAGAAATCGAGCAGAGGAGTCTTTTCCTGCCGCCATCACGCAAGATAAGCTGATGTGGCCAGCTGAGCTCAACATTATGTACCCCCATCTTAAAATGACATTGTAAAAATAACATTAAGAGGGGAATTAAATTGTTTTAATATCAGGAACTGAGAACATCTCCAATACTAGTTCCAATAAAGACAAACTATTGAAGTCATGATGACAAATACCAACAGAGCTTGAACAAAACAAAACCAGTATTACCTCATATTACTACTACACAACTAACACACATAGGATACTATTAAAAATAGATGTCACTACAAGATTCATATTAATAAATTCTGTACATATAACTTGTAATTAAAATTGATTGTGATTCCTGGTTCCTTTGTATTTGAATCAGGACACATATACATTCATGACAGCAATGAATACATATTGTTATTTGAAAAGTTATCAGTGACTCCTTTAAGATATCCTTGTAGAGTGTTTTATGTATTTGAGTGTCACAGTGTTGTCAAGTGTAGTGGAATAAATTAAATTGTTTATCTGTCTGTTGTTGTTTTGACTTACACTTCATCATACACATACCCTAGACATATAACGTAGTCATCACACTATTCCAGAATAATTCTGACTGAGGTATACATATGTGGCAGCAAGTAAGGTTATATATAATACACTACTCTTATTAGATATATATACCTTCACAGCTGATCTCAGTCAGTACACTAAGTCCCCTATAAATATTTATAACATCCCACTTTACCACATATATTGGGGGCTCGTCCGGGATTTTGAATCTTTACCTATTAAAAATAGTGGGGGTAATTCACTTCAAGGAATATAAGAATTAAAAGGTATCCTTGGGTGGAATTAAATAAGGTTGAGCTCACGGTGCCTGTGTTGTCCATTAGATATATATTTAGAGATTGAATTGTTGGTTAGACATTGTATAAATTTACCTGATAGACAATGGCGGACCTGGCCAAATTTCGATCTGCTGCTGTTCAGACTGCAAAAGAGTTAGGATTAGATGGGCAAGTTATGGTTGCCTATGTCACTACGGAATGTGACAAATTTATTGAACGCGAAGAAAGAAGGTTTGAAGCCGAAAGAAAGTTAGAGGCTGAAAAAGAAATTAAGAGGTTGCAGATTGAGGCTGAGGCTAAGAAATTGGAAGCAGAAGAAAGAAGATTGACTGCAGAAAGGGAAGAGAAGAAATTAGCTGCAGAATTGGAAGCAGAAGAAAGAAGATTGACTGCAGAAAGGGAAGCAGAAAAGGAGGAGAAGAGATTACAAAGGGAACATGAGTTACGACTAAGGGAGTTTGAGTTTCAAGGCCATGCTCCTGAAAATGGTGCCAGTCCCTTTGCCTCTGATGCCACTGCTAGCCAAGGAGCCTCAACTTCAGCTATGAATTTTCATTTAGATCATTTTGTTGAGAAAGACGATGATATAGAGAGCTACCTAAATAGGTATGAACTATTAGCTACCACGTATGGGTTAGAGAGAGAAAGGTGGAGCTTAAAGTTATCTCAGGGACTTCGTGGGGCAGCTTATGAAGTTTTTGCAAAAATGAGCAGAGGTGATCAGGAAAATTATGACATGCTAAAGCAGGCTCTTTTGTTAAGATATGAAAAGAATGCAGAATTTTATAGGAAAAAATTTAGGAATGCTAAACTACTGTCAGGTGAAACCTATCACCAGTTTTCTGCACGAATAGAGACATACTTGGAGAAATGGACTTCTCTGGGGAAAACCCAAGATCTTAAGGAAATGGTCCTTATAGAGCAATTAAGAGAGTCCATGGCTCCAGACCTGAGAAAGTTTCTCATGGAACAAGGTGCAGAGAGGCCGGGTGAGTTGCTAAATGTTGCTGAAAGGTATCAAGCAGCTCAAGCAGAGGTAACAGGTAATAAAAAGAAACAAGTGGATAACTTTAGGGCACCACAGAACTTTAATAAATTTGATCCTAGGGATCAAAATAAAGGTAAGCACCAATTTGATAGGCCACGGTATGAAAATAAAAATAAATTCCCACAATTCGATGAAAGGAAATATGATGAAAGAAAATCTTTCAACCAAGGAAAAAGGTGGTGTAAGAATTGTCAGATGGACAATCATGACACTGACCGTTGCAGGAGGAAACCTGTGTATATGGCAACCCTTCAGGTCAGGTCGACCTCAAGACAGGAGGAGGATATTATGTTAGATACCACTCCAGAAGAGATGAGGAAGGCACAGGCTGGGGATAAAACACTCAAGCCTTGTTTCAGAAAATTGTCAATTTGTCATACAACTCCAGGCAAGGGAGATTTTTACATGAAAAACAAGTTGATGTATAGGAAGACTGGAGCTAGATCCAAAGGTCAGGGACAGCTGGTACTTCCTAAAAGATATAGGGCAGACTTAATAAGGAGCCTACATGTGAAACCAGATGGGGACCATGAGAAGATAGGTACCATCATTCAAAAGGTAGCTCACAATTATTATTGGCCCAAGGCAAGATGGGACATTGAGAATTTTGTAGAAAGGTGTAGCATAGCACATGAGGGAACACCCACAAGTGGGAACATTGATCAGGACCTGGACACGCCACGGGGCAAAATTAGGCCTGATAATAAAAAGAGATATAAATTTGAAAAAGTGGACCAAATGGAATGGGAAGCCCCTTTTCACGGACAAGCTTCACTTAACTGTTTTACAATGGCCACTATGCGGAGAGTGCAAAAAGATGTCTTACCCCAGGATAAGCCGAAAATCCCTCAATCGGACTTAAACAAACTGGAGGAAGAAGATGTAGAGAGGAAATCTCTCATCAAGAATTTTAAGTGGGGAGAAAGCCCCAAGAAAAGAATTGGTAGCGGTCGTTTTGTGCATGATAATTCTGGGAGGAAAAATCATCACTATAAAGCTTCGAGTGGAAGAGACCATACCGGTGCATGGACAAATAGGTCCACAAAATTAAAGGTCCATATGTAGCTTTGTTAAGAACGTGGACTGATGAAAAGGCAGAGGAAAACATTACATCTTCATACCAATATGTGAATGAGCTGACCACTCGTTTAAAAACTGGCTGGAAACTTGCCAATGAAAATTTGAAACAAGCCAGGAAGAAACATGCTGCCTATTATAACAGGAAGGCGAAAGACAGAAATTTGGCTGTGGGAGAGAAAGTACTTCTTCTTTTGCCCGGGAGTCAGAATAAGTTACAGATTGGATGGCAAGGTCCATATACAGTTCTAGAGAAGGTGTCTAGAACAAATTATAAGATAGATAAGAAGGGGAAAGAAAAAATCTATCATGTGAATCTCCTGAAGAAATATTTGGAAAGAGAACATCAGGAGGAGACACACTTGTTGACCTTGTCCATCGCCATGGAGATGAAAAAGGAACCACTTTCATCATTTGAATATCCATTACACCCCTGTGAGACAGCAGCACAGGTGAAAATCAGTACACATTTAACGAAAACTCAGAAAGAGAGAGTGCAACAGGTTCTAAATAATCATGCAGAGGTGTTTAACAGACCGACCAGGGCATACAAACCTATTGGAATATGATATGAAACTGATAGACCCCACACCTGTCTGTATGAAACCATATTCGATTCCGTTTGCTAAGGAGAAAGCTTTGAAGGAAGAGATAGACTATCTATTGAAGGAAGGAATTATTTCACACAGTGAATCTTCGTATAGTTCCGGTGTTGTACTCTTAAGGAAGCCCTCTGGAGAACATAGACTCTGTATAGATTACAGGAGACTGAATGCTATTACAGAAGGACAGGTGGATCCATTGCCGGATACAAATCAGCTGTTTGCCAGACTAAATAAAGCTAAATATTTCTCAAAAGTGGATCTGAGTAAAGGATACTATCAGATTCCAGTAAAGCCTGAGGTTAGACCATACCTAGCTTTTAGTACCTCAGAAGGACACTATGAGTTTAATAGATTGCCATTTGGATTAAAGAATGCGCCTAGTGTCTTCTCTAGAATGATGAGAAAATTGTTGGATGTAAACATTTCGGAGGAACGTAACGAATCCCTGAGTTGCCTCTTTGATTGAGGATATTCCGAATGTTTCATACAGGATAATAAGAAGATTATGGGACCCACTACGAAAACTCTGCTATCACCAGGTATATGTTATCTCCTCATAACGTACATTTTGAGGGAAATATAATGTTCTCTGGACATGTCATTGCGCAGACTCAGAGAAGAGAAATGGTGAATACGGGTTGCGAAGCAGCATTAAGACAAGCACTCACACTTGCGGCTGTTCAGTAACATAACCGAAATATATTATTGGTTGTAGAAGTCTGAGGCAGATTTCATGAGTAGTGCCTACTCTGAATGGACCCAACTACATAAAACCATGATAGCACCACAGCAGAGTAAAGTCAAGTTGACTTACATTTATCTATGTGTATATAGAATAAAGGACTGACATATAATGTCTGTTTTAAGAGGGGAGGTGTCGTGAAATATTCTAATCCACATATATAAAGTATCAGGTAAATATAAAGCCTAACAAATAAATTCTAATAAAGAAAAGAAAAATGGTAAAGAACAGTGCTGTCACAAAGAATGTACTCGAAATCCCCCTTTGTTTTATGCTTCGTCTGCAAATTGTAACGTTTCCACGTTAAATATAAGCCACTGCATAAATACAAGCGTTTCCACAACACATTAAAACGGGTATTGCATTTCTAAGAAAAACATTGAGAGGCACACTGCGTAATGACCTAAATTAATCCTAACATTAATTATACTACGTTACCAAAACGAACGCACAGATGGACTCAAATAGAAAGAGAGAGGGGCGAATAAAATCAGGAACGCATGCAACACTAAACACGTGTCTCGCTATTAATGCCACCCCAACACGCGTCGCGCGATACACAATTACTACTATCACGCGTGTAAGGCCACATGCACTAACTTTTTTTTCGGACGGACAGTGATAAAAACACTAACCTTCCCAGAGTTAGGTTTTAAAATCCTGAAAAACGCTTATTAGAAAAGATAACATTAGATGGGTTTGTGGTGAAGTGGGATGTTATAAATATTTATAAGGGACTTAGTGTACTGACTGAGATCAGCTGTGAAGGTATATATATATCTAATAAGAGTAGTATATTATATATATAACCTTACTTGCTACCACATATCTATATATCTCAGTCAGAATTATTCTGGAATAGTGTGATGCTACGTTATGTGTCTAGGGTATGTGTATGGTGAAGTGTAAGTCACAACAACAGACAGATAAACAATTTAATTTAATCCACTACTCTTAACAACACTGTGACACTCACATACATATAACACTCTATGAGAATATCTTAAAGAAGTCACTAGTAACGTTTCAAATAACAATATGTATTCATTACTGGCATGAATGAATATGTGTCCTGATTCAACTACAAGGGAACCAGGAATCACAATCAATTTAAATTACAAGTTATGTACAGAATGTATTTAATATGAATATTGTAGTGACATATATTATTACCAATGTTCTATGTGTGTCATTTGTGTAGTGGTAAAATGAGGTAATACTGGTTTTGTTTTGTTCAAGCTCTGTTGGTATTTGTCATCATGACTTCAATAGTTTGTCTTTAGGGACCATTATTGTAGATGTTCACAGTTCCTGATTTTAAGACAAGTAAATTCCCCTCTGAATAGTATTTTTATAAAGTTATTTCAAGATGAGGGGACATAATGTTGAGCTCAGCTGGCCAATTCGCTTATCTGGCGTGATGGCGGCAGGAAAGGACTCCTCTGCTCGAATTCTCCTCTGGGCTCAGGAGACACCTCCCTGATAGCTAAAAAGACCAAGGAGTATGCTGTCCGACTCTGGATTCAGCAAATCTCTGACCAGGTGCTGCTCACTACCATCAAGACCACTGTCCCTGAAATCAAGAAGGATGTACCTTCTACTTCATAACTAATTTATATTCTCTTTTACACTGATCACAATACAGCACAAACATTGCGTTCAGAGCGTTAGGCCAACAGTCAGCTTCATTTGAAATACTTTATTCCAGTATTACCCTTCTTAATGGTTACTACGCCTCTGCACTTCCAGCATTATTTCTTTCTAGTCCATCATCCAGGTGTCAGTGTACTATTTGGCCATTCCATGCCGTTTTACTTCTCTCCGACACCCTCTGTTCAGGCTGGAGCATTATAGGCTTTACCTCACGTTTGCCACTGAACTACACATATATATACAGGCATAAATCAACAATTCACATTCAATTTTTCATTAAAAGATACTGAATGGTTCAAGCTTACCACAATTTCATGGAAATAAACACAGATACGTTGATTAGCAATGAATTCTGGCACAAACTGGCACAAATTCCGTTCTGCCTATGTTCCAGGCTTTTATTTTAGCAAAAATGTGAGCTAGCTTCAACGTACTGTCGCTTTATCAAGCTTATTTGAATTAGTGGTCTCGAACTAACGCTCCCAAGTGTGTATATCAGCGAGACTGGCCAATGAGCCACGTTTCGACAAGTGTTTGAAAAAAAATGTTATCTTTTCCCGTCTCCCCCAACAACCAAGATAGTATTTATAGCCCGACCAATCGTGGTTAGGCTTTCATTTGTTGCGCTCCAATCAATTTGGAGTTTACATGGTAGGCTATTTATGTAACGTAAGGTTTTTTCAAACACGTTATAAAAAAAATTTTATGAGCAGAAATGATTTTATGCTGTCAGGCACCCCCAATATTTTATTTTGGGTATAATTTATTAATTCCTGGACTATTTGCGTAACGTTTTACATATTATTTGTCAGCAAACCCTAAGGAACCCAAAAATACTAATTTAAAGGAGCTACGTGGCTGCGTTCAAAATATGCAATTTCTTCTATCTCCTGTTTAGAAGATGTGCTGTCTGGGTACTGTTATGTGTTCAAACGTAAACCCATATAATGTTGTCTTTTCTAATAAGAGTCTGTTATGATTTATAAACCTAACTCTGGGAAAGGGTAGTGTATTTTATCACTGTCCGTCTGAAAAAAAATTAGTGCATGTAGACTTACACGCGTGATGGTAGTAATTGTGTATCGCGCGAAGCGGGTTTAGTGTTCGGCTTTCTGCCTCTCCCTTCTCTTTTTATCCCTTTTAGTCCATCTGTTCGTTCGTTTTGGTAACGCAGTATAATTAATGTTAGGGTTAATTTAGGTCATTACGCAGTACGTCTCAATGCTTTTCCAAGAAATACAGCACACGTTTCATTGAAGAAGGCGGGTAATAATACAGTAAGCTTTACTATCAACGTGAAAGCGTTACAATTTGCAGACGAAGCAGAAAACAAGGGGGATTTCGAGTACATTCTTTGTGACAGCACTGTTATTTTTCCATTGCTCTTCTCTTTATTAATTTTATTTGTTAGGCTTCATATTTACCTAATAATTTATATATGTGGATTAGAATATTTCATGACAGGGTTTACGTTTGAAAACATTACAGTACCCAGACAGCACATCTTCGAAACAGGAGGTAGAAGAAATTGCATATTTTGAACGCAGCCACTTAGCTCTTTTAAATTTGTATATTTGGGTTCCTTAGGGCTTGCTGACAAAGAATATGTAAAACGTTACGCAAATAGTCTAGGAATTACCAAATTATAACCAAAATAAAATAGTGGGGATGCCTGACAGCATGAAATCATTTCTGCTCATAAAATTTTTTTATAACGTGTTTGAAAAAACCTTACGTACGGAAATAGCCTACCATGTTAACTCCAAATTGATTGGAGCGCAACAAATATAAGACTAAACACGATTGGTCGGACTATAAATACTATCTTTCGTTGTCAGGGGAAACGGGAGTAGGAGTATTTTTTGAAAAGATGTGTGGACAGGGTTTCATTGGTTAGAGCTGCGAATATACACAATTCAGAGCGTTAGTTCGAGACCACTAGTTCAAATAAGCTTGATGAAGCAACAGTGCGTTGAAGCCAGCTCATATTTTTGCTAAATAAAAGCCTGGAACATAAGCAGATGGGAATTTGTGCCAGTATTTGTGCCAGAATTCATTGCTAGTCAACGTATCTGTGTATTTCCATGAATTGTGGGACCGTGGTCTTGACGTTATTGAGCAGCACCTGGTCAGAGCTTTGCTGAATCCAGAATCGGACAGCATACTCCTTGGTCCATTTAGCTATCAGTGAGGTGTCTCCAGAGCACAGGGGAGAAATCGAGCAGAGGAGTCTTTTCCTGCCGCCATCACGCAAGATAAGCTGATGTGGCCAGCTGAGCTCAACATTATGTACCCCATCTTAAAATGACATTGTAAAAAATAACATTAAGAGGGGAATTAAATTGTTTTAATATCAGGAACTGAGAACATCTCCAATACTAGTTCCAATAAAGACAAACTATTGAAGTCATCTCAAACTACTAAAACATATCACAGTTTTCCCTTAATACTCCATCAACGTAAGGCAAAATTATATTCCGTCACTGTAGCGAATATATGTAGGCTGTGGAAAGAAAGAAAACCTATCCCAAAGGCAGCGAGTGTTGCTGTTGCAAATTAAGGCTCTCAATGTAAAGCACTCAGCCCAATTGGTGTATTACTAGTGCCCTACGCGTGTGGTTGTAATAACAGCTGAGGCGTTACGAGGGTATCACAATTGAGAGAAGCTGATCGAACTAACTTTAAATTGTGCAAGGAAAACGAATGCTCACGGGAGAGGTCAAATGACGCACTACCCGGGCCAAGTAGAAATGAACTGAGACGACTTCGCAGTGGTTCAACAGACTAACCACTACTCTCTGACTTTCTGCCCTGATGTGTACGAGTAGCATTCGGCTATCGTAGGTGCCGAAGAAAAAGGGATGGCAAAGGAAGCAAGCAGTCTATGCTGGGGTATTGGGTGACGTATGAAGCAAGTACAGTGGGGAATGGTCCAAATGCCCTTGTAAACAAACAAGTTATCAATATCTTATTAGTATCACGTATCAGACCTGCCTATTTATTTTCACTCTCTCACATACGACACAAAACAAGCCATCATCCTTTACACTCCCCTTTTTCCTTCTTGCATTGTTTTGCCAAAGGCGTCGGGCTCTTAAATAAAGTCCCGCCCTCTTATCGATTAAAAGTCTTTCGCTGCTCGCTCGCTGCGTGGCGGGCTATATTGTGACGCGACTATTTCCATCTGAGGTCACAGACTGACCTAATTATTCTACACACACAGTTTACGAACAAGATAGTAATTGTCGTGAAATGACGTCTGTCTCACATCACGAATTCTAACTATTCTGACCATACAGCGCGCCATACATTGTAGAAAGATAAAATACACTGACCAATGAAAACGCTTTCTTGGTGCTGTGTTTACTACTGCTTGGAAAATAAAGATGGCAAGGCCCTATCTATGTAACCTGATTAAATTCGGAATTTCACTACAGCATTTTAGAAGAAGTACCACTTGAAAGAGGGTATCAACACAATATTAGGGATGTTACTCTACCCGTAAGTAATAATACTTTTACTAATAATAATATAGGACGGGAGAAATCTTAGGTTGAATGCACTCGAAGTTTCAGGTTATCTTAAATTTAGCAGTTTAAACTACGCATACCATAAAAGGCAATTTAGGAACTAAAATATTATTACATAGCTATATAAAGCCTAATTCCAAGTATAATTTAAGCTTTGAGAGAATAAAATAGCATCAGGAATAACGGAGATAATTAAAAAAGAAGTTTTCCTACATTGTACGATAGGCAGAAAGGTACCCATATTTTCTGATCGTGATTACATTCCTCATGAGTTCCATCTCGTACGTCCGAGGTCACACTATAAATAGACTTGCCTAACAAACTCCGGGCAGTCATGATTTGAATACACTGAAAGCGGGGGAAAGAAGTGCAAATGTTAATGCAAGTGTTTGCCTTCTGTACCTGTTAGCAGACCTTAAATCAACCATTGAGGGCCTGCCCGTGTGTGCCTGAAGGTTTAATCCTTTAATCAAAAGCCTACATCAAATAAGCAGAGGCGTCTCATACTGAATTTGCAACGTATGCAGTGCCAGTCTAAAGTAGAGGGCCAGCCATAGCGTGTGTAAAAGTTGGGAAGATTTTCATCTGAAAAGTATATCCAGCATCAGAGGGAGCCATCTGCAGTGACTCAGTTAAGTTGCTCTCAGGGCAGCTGTGTAGCTTATTCATGATCACCAAAGTTAACCGCATCCAGTTTGTGATGAACGTATAGAGCTCAATTAACTTGTAATAATAACACTAGAAATTCTTCAGTGAAAATCAAGCAAGCTAGAAGGTCTACAGAATGATAGACCTCATCACACAAGTGAAAAACATTTGTTGAACTGTTATTATTTATTTACTGTTGTAAAATATTTGAGTTTAAAACTTTTCAAACAGAAAAGAGTAACTGTTTAATTAAATTGTAAATATTCACCAGCAGACTTTCTTAACTTCTTTAAGTTGAATTACAGTTCTTGTTGGTGAATTTAGTTATATAAATTACCCCTAGCAGAGTCAGAAACAATATTAAATACCATAATCACAGAGACGGATCAGGAGAGGTAGCAGTTAGAGACTCAAAGTACTACATCACCATCTTCTCTGGGAATTTACATAGCTTGACCCTACCTTTGTGTCTATACACCCTTACTCTCTTCAGATAAGGGGTATTACTGATAAGACCAGACTCTTATCTGGCACTATCCTGGTATCATCTGATACAACTTTATGTCCAGGATATCTTCTTAATTTTAATAACATCTGAACCTCTCGTGACATCTGTTGTCTCAGTCCGTGTTTTCATTTCCTACCCTGGGGTCTTTTCTTTGAGAAATTCAGTCTTTTAATAGTTACTTACATCCTCTGAGTTAGCAGTAGGAGTAAAAATTAAAAATAAAATAAAAGTTAGAATAAACTTATGCAAAATGAAGCATAGTGAAGTACTATTGAGTACTAAACACAATTTTGGTGACTGTATATTCTGACAGTGGTCTTGTAATTAATTAGCCTTGTATTAATTAAGTGTGTGTTTGGTCTGTTGATAGTAGGGATTGAGTGTCTGCAACTATTAGTATGGAAGATTTGGCAAAGTTTAGGTCTGCTACAGTGCAGGTGGCAAATGAGTTTGGGTTAAGTGGGGAGGCTCTTATTCAATATGTCACTATTGAATGTGACAAGTATATAGAAAGAGAAGATAAGAAAGTGGAAACAGAAAGGAGATTACAAATAGAAGCTGATAAGGAAGCTAAAAGATTACAACTAGAAGCCGATAAGGAAGCTAAAAGATTACAACTAGAAGCTGATAGGGAGGCTAAACAAATAGAAGCTAATAAGGAAGCTAAAAGATTACAACTAGAAGCTGATAAGGAAGCTAACAGATTACAACTAGAAGCTGATAGGGAAGCTAGGCTAATGGAGGCTGAAGAAAAGAGATTGCAAAGGGAACATGAGTTGAGACTGAACGAGCTTGAACTTCAAGGAAATGTTCCAGTAAATGGAAGTAGTCCAACTGCATCTGACACTAGTGCAAGTCAGGGCTCCTCAGATGGAGCTATGAATTTTCACTTGGATCCATTTGTGGAGAAAGAAGATGATATTGAATCTTATCTAAGTAGGTACGAGAGATTAGCTACTAACTATGGCCTATAGAAAGAGAAATGGAGCCTTAAGTTATCACAAGGGCTGAGAGGAGCTATTTAAGAAGTTTTTACAAAACATGGTAGAGAGGACCAAGAAGATTATGAAATCTTGAAGCAGAAGCAGGCATTGCTGGTTAGATATGAGAAAATCTCAGAATTTTATAGAAAAAAATTCAGAACTGCCAAGCTACTGTCTGGAGAAACTTACCACCAATTCTCTGCAAGATTGGAAACCTACTTGGAGAAGTGGACTACTCTTGGAAAGTGTCAAGACCTAAAAGAAATGGTCATGATAGAGCAAGGTAAAGAGTCTATGCCTCCAGACATCAGAAAATGTCTTATGGAACAAGGTGCAGAGAGATTGGGGGAGATTTTAACAGTTGCTGAGAGATATCAAGCAGCCCAGAAAGAGATAGCAGGAATTAGGAAGAAGCAGGTAGAAAATAGCAGACCACCCCCAAACCAAGATGAGTATGATAATAGGGACCAACAGTCACACAGATACAAACAAGACTATGACAAACCTAGATTTGATCATAGAAACAGGAACCCTCAGGTACAAGATAAGAAACCCTACAGACAGGGAGATAAGTGGTGCAAAATTTGCAAAATGAATAACCACAATACACTGGAATGTGGTAAGAAAGTCTTTCCATATCACGCTGCATGTATGATAACAGTGGGAAAGGGCAGGAAGGAATCGACAGCAAGTCAGGTAGATCTCCATCATCCCCCCCCCCTCTGTGAAGAAGTAACATGTAATGACACTAAGATTATGTGCCATTATGACTCAGTTGTGAGTGCCTCCTTGGTAAACCCTGTTCAATATACCACAAAAAAGTGGAGATACAAGGGGCATTAAAAGGAACAGCCACCATGACACTTCCTATAGCAAGGATTAATGTCAGAACTCGCTATGTGAAAGGAGTGATCAGTGCAGTAGTGTGTGATGATCCTAATTACCCGCTGGTGTGAAGAAGAAGATATGTTTTCTTAGGGAACCCAACAAAACCTGTGATCATGGCAACAATCCTGGTCAGGTCAACCCATAGGAAGGAGGAGGGAATACCACTTAATATTCATCCGAAAAAGATGAAAAAGGCCCAGGCTAAAGATAGATCATTAAAACCTTGCTTTGGCAAATTGCCAGACAGCCATAACACCCCTAAGAAAGGACAGTTCTATTTGAAGGATGGTTTGCTCTACAGAATAGCTGGAGCAGAACAAAATGGATATTGACAGTTAGTACTGCCATTGAGTTATAGGAACAAGGCTATGGAATTAACACATGTTGTATCAGACAGTGGACATGGGAAAATTGGTACCACCTGTCAAAGAGCATCTGTAAAATATTATTGGCCAGGTATTGCGGAAGACATATTTCAGTATGTGAACATCTGTGCACAATGTAGCAAGGTGACATCCCCAAGATGGGAAACTCAACAGGACCTAGAAACGCATTGGGGCGAAAATAGGACTGAAATTAACAATAAGGTAGACATAGTGAATAGGACAGCACCTTCTCACACCCAGTCTTCCAATAAACCAGTGACCATAGCAACTCTCCGTCTCGTACCGAGAGGGGAAACAACCCATCCCGCGCCGACACAATGTTGCTCGGAATTCTTGGAACTGGCTAAAAATAAAGTGGTTAGTCAGCCCACTGTGAAAACGAAACTGAGGGGCAACCCCAGAAAAATTGGGAGTGAGAAATTGGGCAATTGGCCTAAAGCTCCGCTCACTTCACCATACGGCTAAATTAGCATTATGAGGGGCAACAGGGGTAGTTGGCCGGCCCCTACACGGTCCATTGGAAGTTCTCATACGGACATGTACTGAGATTATATATTATATAACCATGCTAACGGGAGAATTTATTTCTTGGTGCAAAAAATTCATTTCCCCATATTATATATTATCGCTCCAGTGAGGTTTAGCTGAGAGAACCCTCTGGAGAACATAGGCTCTGCCTGGATTTGGGAAATAATCACAGTACCAGAGTCACTAGTGAATCTAGATAAGGGTATTACACAATTCCGTCAAGCCTGAGCTGCAGTGACTCAGTTAAGTTGCTCTCAGGGCTGTGTAGCTTATTCATGATCACCAAAGTTAATCGCATCCAGTTATTGATGAACGTATAGAGTTCAATTAACTTGTAATAATAACACTAGAAATTCTTCAGTGAAAATCAAGCAAGCTAGAAGGTCTACAGAATGATAGACCTCATCACACAAGTGAAAAACATTTGTTGAACTGTTATTATTTATATACTGTTGTAGAATATTTGAGTTTAAAACTTTTCAAACAGAAAAGAGTAACTGTTTAATTAAATTGTAAATATTCACCAGCAGACTTTCTTAACTTCTTTAAGTTGAATTACAGTTCTTGTTGGTGAATTTAGTTATATAAATTACCATCTCGTGAGCACTTCGGAGGGGCATTATGAGTTCCGTATGTTGCTTGTTGGGTTGAAGAATACTCCGAGTGTTTTATCCAGGATGATGAGGAAATTACGGGATCCCTTATGAAACTCAGCTATCACCAATTTTACAGATGACATCCTCATAACTATTGGAACCTTGAGGAACATCTAAAACCTCTGGACATGTCATGGAACAGATTCGGGGAAGAGTAATGGTGAACATAAATTGATAATCAGCAATTAGACAGGCAGCAGCACCTGTGCTGTTTATTAATACAACATGTGGTATTATCCCTGGATTTCAAGGTGTTGATGCAAATTTCTTGAGCTGTGCCTACTTGAAGTCACCCACCTGAAGGAAACCAGGAGAAGAGTAAGGCAGACTGAATCCCATAGTGGAAGAATGTCGTGATTGTGAATCCAGACAGGAAGCTCCAACAGCGGGTTTACGCTTTTGAATTGGGAGGCTCTGTCGTGAAATGACGTCTGTCTCACATCACGAATTCTAAATATTCTGACCATTCAGCGCGCCATACATTGTAGAAAGACAAAATACACTGACCAATGAAAACGCTTTCTTGGTCCTGTGTTTACTACTGCTTGGAAAATAAAGATGGCAAGGCCCTATCTGTGTAACCTGATTAAATTCGGAATTTCACTACAGCATTTTAGAAGAAGTACCACTTGAAATAGGGTATCAACACAATATTAGGGATGTTACTCTACCCGTAAGTAATAATACTTTTACTAATAATAATATAGGACGGGAGAAATCTTAGGTTGAATGCACTCGAAGCTTCAGGTTATCCTAAATTTAGCAGTTTAAACTACGCATACCATAAAATGCAATTTAGGAACTAAAAGATTATTACATAGCTATATAAAGCCTAATTCCAAGAATAATTTAAACTTTGAAGGAATAAAATCGCATCAGGAATAACGGAGATAATTAAAAAAGAAGTTTTCCTACATTGTACGATAGGCAGAAAGGTACCAACATTTTCTGATCGTGATTACATTCCTCGTACGTCCGAGGTCACACTATAAATAGACTTGCCTAACAAACTCCGGGCAGTCACGATTTGAATACATAGAAAGCGGGGGAAAGAAGTGCAAATGTTAATGCAAGTGTTTGCCTTCTGTACCTGTTAGCAGACCTCAAATCAACCATTGAGGGCCTGACTGTGTGTTCCTGAGGGTTTAATCCTTTAACCAAAAGCCTACATCAAATAAGCAGAGGCGTCTCATACTGAATTTGCAGCGTATGCAGCGCCAGTCTAAAGTAGAGGGCCAGCCATAGCGTGTGTAAAAGTTGGGAAGATTTTCATCTGAAAAGTATATCCAGCATCAGAGGGAGCCATCTGCAGTGACTCAGTTAAGTTGCTCTCAGGGCAGCTGTGTAGCTTATTCATGATCACCAAAGTTAACCGCATCCAGTTTGTGATGAACGTATAGAGCTCACTTTTCAGTGATTAACTTGTAACTTTAATATTAACTTGTAAGTTTAAAACTTTTCAAACACTAGAAATTCTTAAATTCTTTAAGTTGAATTACAGTTCTTGTTGGTGAATTTAGTTATATAAATTACCCTAGCAGAGTCAGAAACAATATTAAATACCATAATCACAGAGGCGGATCAGGAGAGGTAGCAGTTAGAGACTCAAAGTACTACATCACCATCTTCTCTGGGAACTTACATAGCTTGACCCTATCTTTGTGTCTATACACCCTTACTCTCTTCAGATAAGGGAGTATTACTGATACGACCAGACTCTTATCTAGCACTATCCTGGTATCATCTGATACACCTTTATGTCCAGGATATCTTCTTAATTTTAATAACATCTGAACCTCTCGCGACAGTAATGTTCGAAAAAAAAATAATGCCACTACACACATCCCTTGGTAACTGAAAGTTGCCCGATTGATGAGTATTCAAGTAGGTCGTAAACCCAAATTAGTTATAAAAATAGCCATGATTTTATCCTCAGTATTTACAAAATAGCAATACACTTTACAGTAATTACTATACACAGACCAAGTGAAACATTGTAGTAATATTTACAGCCTCCGGCAGTCATTAAAGTAATATTATACACAGACCGGCCTTCACGTGTGGCTCAATTTGAGCCCGGCGGAACTGTTTCCACTGACGGGAGAAGGGGCAAAGGCGAGCGACTGGCGCCTTAAAACCAGCAGCTTCGGGCAGATAGGGCTCGTGATCCTTGGTTGGTAGCTTATCTAAGAGAAGGAACTCTGAATTCAAACCACCGCTGCCTTGCGGGAATATCCATTTGTGGAATTGGCTTCGGGAGTAAACCCTGAGGATAAATACGGAGTCGGAGTCCCTAAGGCAGTCTAATGTCGATTCGACATTATTCTGGCAACTCCTGCGACATGGCTGGTACCAAACTGTATCGGCTACTGCCGTTCCTTTGGATCTACCGGCTGTGTGGAGAGGGGGAACATGCTGCATGGGCAACAGCTTGATCTCCATATAACTGTGCCCAAGCTCGCGCCCTGGAGAGGACACTCCAGCTTCACCCTATAGGTGTCGGCAAAACACGGGAAGTAGCAGTTACCGGTTATAAGCATTTTGCCCAATTGGCGTAGGGCATGGCGCCAGGGGCTACTTCCGACAGTGGGAGAGGTTCTAGGATCTCACTGGACAGCTACCGCCCGCTTCAAGCTGGGCAGTCCCCAGTCAATAAGGTGTTGTCCCGCCACTGTCTGCTTTCCCCATTGGGTGCATGGGGATTAGGGTCAAACCCGAACTGTGGACAGAAAATTTTGCACCAAGCAATTATCGAAAAAATAGAAATAAGCAAACTCTCAGATTGGGATGCTGGAACGTCCGGACTATGTTGACTGGACTATCCGAAAACCTACAGGATGTAAACGATGTAAGGAAGACAGCTATAATTAATGATGAGCTTAAACAACTTCAGGTGGATATAGCTGCACTTCAGGAAACGCGCCTGGCGGACTCTGGAACGGTGAGCGAGAAGGACTACACATTTTATTGGCAAGGGAAAGATCTTAATAAAGCTAGAGAACACGGAGTAGGTTTTGCGGTCAAAAAATCGCTAACTAACATGGTTGAACCAGGCGAGAATGGATCAGAACGCCTGTTAACGCTCCGCCTGCAAACTAGCACAGGTCCCATCACCCTTGTCAGTGTGTATGCTCCTACTCTGTACTCTGCCTCAGAAGCTAAAGATGAGTTCTACGAGAATCTAGCAGCAGTAATCAAAAGCATACCTAGGCAAGAACAGCTTGTTCTCCTTGGTGACTTTAACGCAAGAGTGGGTGCCGATAATGTTTCATGGCCTTCATGTCTGGGCAGGTTTGGTATTGGCAAGATGAATGAAAATGGACAACGGCTCTTAGAGTTGTGCGTCCACCATGACCTCTGCGTGACCAACACCTACTTTCAGACAAAACCCCAGCATAAGGTGTCATGGAGACACCCACGATCCAAGCACTGGCACCAACTTGACCTGATTCTCGTCAGAAGGCCACTCCTCAGGTCTGTGCTCTCCACGCGCTCGTACCATAGTGCAGACTGTGACACAGATCACTCCTTGGTTTGCTGCAAAATCAGAGCACAACCAAGAAAACTCTATCGTGTCAGACATGAAGGGAAACCACGCATTGATACCAGCAAGATGTCAGACCCTTTCATGATCGCTCAATTCACTGCGACCTTCAAGAAAGTGCTCAGTAGCCCTCAGCATGGTGATACTATTACAGAGAACTGGGAGCATCTATGGAACACCATTCAGAGTACTGCACTTGCCACCTTTGGTAAGAAAACAGCAAAGTCAAATGACTGGTTTGACGCTTCATCAGATGTGATGGCACCTGTTATTGAAGCTAAGCGCAGTGCTATGAATGAATACAAACGTTCACCGAGTGCCAGAACCCTACAGATCCTGAGGGCTACGAGAAGCAAAGTTCAACAAACTGCTCGACGCTGTGCAAATGACTATTGGCTCCAGCTCAGTGAGAGCATCCAGATCGCAGCGCAAACAGGCAACATTAGACAAATGTATGAAGGTATAAAGAAAGCACTTGGCCCCCATAAAAGTAAGACGGCACCGCTAAAAACCATCAGCGGAGAGAAGCTAACCGATAAGGGTAAGCAGATGGAGAGGTGGGTCGAGCACTACTCTGAGCTTTACGCTAGAGACAATACCGTTACGCCTGCAGCCCTTGATGCTGTCAATAGTCTGCCAACTATGGAGGAGCTGGATGCCGAACCAACATTAGAGGAACTCAGTAAGGCCATTGATAGCTTGGCCTCTGGCAAAGCACCAGGCAGTGATGGGATTCCTCCTGATTTAATCAAATGCTGTAAGAGCACGCTATTACATCCCCTGCATAGAATGCTGTGCCAGTGCTGGGAAGAGACAACTATTCCTCAAGACATGCGAGATGCCAAGATTGTAACACTGTATAAAAATAAAGGAGACAGAAGTGATTGCAATAACTACAGAGGCATCTCTCTTCTTAGTATTGTTGGTAAGGTTTTTGCCAAAGTCATCTTAATGCGACTACACATGTTAGCTGAGCGCATATATCCAGAGGCACAGTGTGGATTCCGAGCTGGCAGATCAACAACAGACATGATCTTCTCTCTCCGCCAGCTTCAGGAAAAATCAAGAGAGCAGAAAAGACCATTATATATCGCCTTTATAGACCTCACAAAAGCATTCGACCTGGTTAGTAGGGATGGACTCTTTAAAATCCTCCTGAAAATAGGCTGCCCTTCTAAAATGCTGGAAATGATAAAGTCATTCCATGACGACATGAAGGGAACAGTCCAATATGCTGGAAGCACATCACAGCCCTTTGATATACGAAGTGGCGTTAAACAAGGCTGTGTTCTTGCTCCGACCCTCTTCGGAATCTTCTTTGCCTTACTCTTGAAACATGCATTCAGAGATGCAACTGAAGGAATATGCCTTCACACTAGGTCAGATGGCCGTCTGTTTAATCTTTCAAGGCTGAAGGCAAAAACAAAAATCAGAAGGGTCACTATAAGAGACTTGTTGTTCGCTGATGATGCTGCAGTCGTCACTCAAAGCCAACAGGAGCTTCAGAGCTTGATGAATCGCTTCACTAAAGCATGCAAGGACTTTGGCCTCACAATAAGTCTAAAGAAAACGAATGTGCTGAGTCAGGATGTGGGTGCTGCACCAGTTATCACTATCGATAACTATGAATTGGCAGTGGTGCACCACTTCACATACCTAGGGTCTACCATCAATGACAAACTCTCACTGGATACAGAAATCGACAGCCGCATTGGCAAAGCTGCAGCTACCTTTGCCCGCCTCACATCGCGTGTTTGGGGAAACTCTAAACTCACAATGAAGACCAAAGCTGCGGTATATACTGCCTGCGTCATCAGCACACTCCTATATGGCAGCGAGACCTGGACGACCTATGCTAAGCAAGAAAGAAGGCTCAATACCTTCCATTTGCGATGTCTACGCCACATCCTCGGCATCTCGTGGAAAGATAAAGTGACAAATGTCGAGGTGTTGTCACGTGCTGGCCTTCAAAGTATGTATACGCTGCTTAGACAGCGCAGACTTCGCTGGCTTGGCCATGTTCGCCGCATGGAAGATGGTCGCATCCCAAAAGATATCTTCTACGGACAATTAGCAGATGGCAAGAGAACAGTTGGGCGACCACAGCTGAGGTTCAAAGATGTGTGCAAGAGAGATATGAGGGCACTGGACATGGATCCAGCAAAATGGGAGGATGAAGCTGCCGATCGCACTAAGTGGCGATGCTATTTACGGCACCACCTCAGATTGGGTGAAGAGAGGCTCACACAAGAAGCAGAGGTGAGGAGAAAACGTCGAAAGGAGCACCAGGAAAATAAGCAGCTGAGGGCTGCCACCTCAGGGGCGCATTCCCATAGTCAGTTATGACTGAAGGGGCTATTATTATTATTATATATATATTTATTTATTTATTTATTTATATATATTTATTTTTATTTATATATTGATATATTTATATATATATATATATATATATATATATATTAAGTTGGTCTATGTGTCTGTTACCTCATAACTAGAGAACGGCTCAACGTATCTTTATGCGGTTTTCTCCTGCGTATCGGACATTTCTGCGGGAAGGATATAAACTATACGTCTTCAAGATACGAATTGAGAAGTCTGGGCAGTGAATGTTTCTTCACTCCATTCATTCTTATGTCAAAAGACTTCATTGATTCTTATCTCAAGTTACAAGGGACGTAACTTACAAACTACATAAGTCATAATTTTTATCCCTTTTCGTTGAATTTAGAAAACGTGCGTTGCTTTCTGTTGTTTACGTTCTTTAAACCAGTGTTTCTAAGAAGGAAACTTTAAATAATCCTCAGCTATGTAAAGCTGTTAATTACATTTACAGTGCTTTGCCTTGTGTTATAACATTTTGTAAATCATGATCCGTGACAAGAGAAAATATTTATTAATTCTCAGCTATGTTTGTCCCAGAAGATTAGTGTGTGTGTTCTAGAAGATTCCTGAACTCCATTCGGCCTTTTGGCTAAGATCAAAGTGTCTTAGCCAGGGCCGGGATCACACAAAATTTACACATATAACTCAATAAAGTCAATAGACCTCACTTTGAGCCCCAGAAGGGGTATTAAAAAAAAAATTGGCTAAGATCTAAGATCAAAGTGTCTTAGCCAGGGCCGAGATCACACATATTTTACACATTTTACTCAATAAAGTCAATAGACTTCACTTTGAGAGCCAGAAGAGGTAATAAAAAGAAGAAAAATTCGGCCTTTTGGCTAAGATCAATTGTGTTGGAGCAGATCTAAGCCAGGGTCGAGATCAAACACATTTTACACAATAAAGTCAATAGACCTCACTTTGAGCCCCAGAAGGGGTAATTATTTTTAAAAAAAAATTCATTCTTAAGGTTTCTGCGTTTTCACCAGTCTTCATTCCACGACCACAGTTTAAACAATGGATTCCAGCAAGATCACCACCACCTACCTCACGACTTTGGACTCTATGGAAGGAGGGAGCTACCACAAACCAGGAACCTTGGTTCTCACGGTTTCTGGCCCTCGGACAGCAGCACGAGCTTCGCCGACATTCTTCACGTGTGCTCATCGGCCCGGGAGGAATCCCGACCAACGGTATTGATTCTTTATACCGCTTCGAGAGCCCGGTCAGGTGGTACCTGAACCTTCCCACGCAAGCCTACAGACTTTGCTACCAGAAGCTGCACGGCAAGAAAGTGCAGCTCTCCAACTCGGCGCTCACAATAACATTCGAACATTTAGAGAAAGAACGTTCGAAATTAACCCTTCACTGGGTGATACCCACCATGAAAGGTGACGCCGTCAAGCTCATGGCAGCCAGCATCACAATGGATCCAGAGGCCGAAGTCTACAGGATCAGAAACGCTCCTGACAAGTGGGGTGTGTGGTACCGTCCCTCTGGAGAGATACCCCACTTTGTCGACCTTCAAGTCGAAAGAAACAGCCTCGACGTCCATAAACTGCTCATCACCATTCAGGGGCGACGAATGGTGTGCCCTCACTGTGGCGAGGACACCCATTGGGCAAACAAATGCTCCAAAACATCATTTCAACGGCCAAGGCCCCTAGCACTTGACGGGTTTTTAATTATAGTGTGCTGTTTCCGTTCCCGGATGAGCAGATAGAAGTACATTCTTAGAGTGTTTTTGGTTTCTTTCCATTATACAATGTAATCAAACTGTTCATGAACACCGTCATTTGAACGCTTTTCTTTGTTGATTGTAACTATTTTCGGGAGAGTATATATAATGGAAACAATACAATTTTTCAACACGGTTGCATTCCTTAGCTGTGACCAATGTACACACGGCGAGAATTATATTATTTTAGATTAAATTTAAGTTATTTGATGACAACATTTCGTGTGAAAGTGCGTGGATTGTTTTCAAAGAGTGTTCCTTGATAATAAGTTGTTTTAACAAAAACTTTCAAGTTTTACTGATTTGTACATCGGGTGAGGGATCATGCACACCAATTTGTATGCACTTTTTCTTTGTCGAGCGCTACTAATTTCGTGAAAGAATTAAAAAAAAACGAAGTATTTGTTTTATATAACACCCACACCGCGCAAGTTGTACACCGTGCGTTGCGCACTTTTTTTCTGGCGCGAGTTACTATTTTGGGTGAGACCGACCGACGTAACATACATCGGTAATTATGTTAGTTGGGATAAGATAACGCTATTTTAATGTATTTAGCTTTTAAAATGGCGGAGGAAATAGTATTGTTATGTATAAATATCAGAGGCGTTCGCGCCAAACTACATCACATCATATCACGAATACATAAACACAAATAACGCTCATTTGGTGTGTGTTTCTCATCATCGTATGTTTTTGTAGCACCTATATGTAATTCTTGTCCTTGTCACCTGTTTGTAACTGTGGCTGACGAAGGGTAAAATCCGAAACGTCCCGTTAATTTGTAGAACAGATTCAATACCGTTTTATTGGTTTATATACTTATACATAAACACAAACCAGACTTTATACTTTTACAAGAAATCAACATACACACAGATGAACACGCATCACAGATCACAACCCAGTTAGGACTAAGGCATTCTTGTTTTTGCTTAGCCATTCACAACACAGGATCGGGAACAGCTATACTACTAACATCAGACATGTGGGAAATACTCAAGAAAAACAGGGACACCGAGTGTAAAATAGCCATATTTCACGTAGGAAACAAGAAACACACATACACGATAGTTAACATACAAGCCCCAGCAAACCACAGTCACCAGCCGCAATTTTATGATAGCCTAGATAACTTACTCACACACTTATACAGGGGACACAATATTGTATTAGGTGGGGATTTTAACTGTGTTTTGACAGATATGGATCTGGTAGGTGGTGACGTTAGAGCACAGATAAGGAGAACCAACAAAGAAGACACACACCAACTAGAGATACTGCAGACCATAATAGACACCCACAGCCTAACAGACGCATACAGACCCCCCCCCCCCCCCCAAAGCACCGACACCACACACGTAAACAAAGCATACAACAGAGCCTCAAGATTAGACAGAATCTATATACCATTAACACACAACACAATTCAGGCCAGACACTTACCAGAAACTCTGAAGTTCCCAGACCACAAAGTAATACACACAGCCATTAGTACAACTCAGGCAAGGACGCATTTCAAACGCTCCCCACATTGGAAATTCAACAACACTTTACTCCAAAACAAAACATACATAGAGCATATGAATCGACTCATCCTTACATACACAACCAATATACCAACAGAAAACATACAATACCACTGGGAAACACAATACGTGAACGAACACAGCTAATGTCAGCTAGAATACACACGGACAGAATAAGGCAAGAGAAACTAATAGAGGAAGCAATACAGCTAACAAATCAAACAGACAAAAATGCACCCAGCATCCTCACGTTACAAGACCAGCTAGAACATTACAAGCACCACAGGTTTCAGGGCGCCCTACTACGAACGAAACTGAACACAATCACGCAAGAGACACCCAGCTAACAATACATGGCAATAGAACAAAATATACAACGCTGCAGACAGATAGGGCAAATAGTAGATCTGGATGGTACCACACAGACAGAAACACAAAACATAGTACAGGAATTCGAAGATTATTACAGAAACCTGTACACAGAAGAAAACGTTCAGTCACGCATAAAAGACACATGTATGCATTTTACAAAGAAAATACCGGACACTGACAAGCAAAGTATAGACGCTGAGCTGACACTAACAGACATAACACTTGCAATAAACACTATGCAAAAAGACAAGTCACTAGGGACAGACGGACTCACGGCAGAATTTTATCAACATATCTTTCCTATCTTAGGTCCCCTTCTATAAAAGTATACACGCAAGCTTTCGGAAAAAAAAACTTCCTCCAAGCTTAAACATGTCATACATCACTTTTATACCCAAAGACAACTCTGACAAAACACTCCTTAAAAACTACAGACCAGTATCGCTCTTAAATGTAGACTATAAAATTTTAACAAAAACTCTAACAAACAAACTAAAAACCATTTATGGCCACTCTCATACATGAAGACCAGCAGTGTAGCGTTCAACACAGAAACATCCACCAACACACACACACTTCATCAGAGACATAATCACCTACACGCACCAGAAGGATTGTCAATCGTCAATCCTATCCCTCGATCAAGAGAAAGCTTTTGATCGAATATCACACTCATGCCTCCACAAAACATTACTACACTGCAACATAGGTAGAAACTTTAGGGAATGGATTGAAATCCTTTACACGAAACCGGAAAGCAAGGTTTTGGTGAATCATACTTTCACCGACACTTTTAGGCTAACACGATCCGTATTCAGGGGTGCCCTCTCTCCCCCTACTCTTTGTTCTAGGACTAGAACCCATGCTGGAAAAAAAATAGAAAGGACAGCTCTATTAAGTGCACCTTTATACCAGGGAAAGGCAAGCAGAAGTTGATTGCTTATGCAGACGACACCGCCTTTTTCCCATCAAACGACAAGTCTATTGCAAGCATCCTAAACACCTTCGAAGATTTCAGCAAAGGTAGTGGAGCTAAATTAAACGTACAGAAATCAACAATAATGGGCATAGGCAAATGGAAAAACAAAGCAGACATTCCATTTAGACTTGTACCAACAAACATCAAAATTTATGGCATCACATTTCCTTCACACCCAAGCCGCACACACAAAGACACATGGCAGAAACTAACGTCACAAGTAACAGACATGCTACATAGATACAAATGCAAAACCACAACAATTTTTGGACGAAGCACGATTGTAAACACTTTTCTCATTCCTAAATTACTATACGTAGCCACAGTTTTCGACCCCCCAAAACAGACCATTACAGATATAAACAAACAGATCAGAAGATTCCTTTTTAGTTGCACAATCTACAGCATAAAACATAAGACACTTATACAAGAAAAGAAACAGGGAGGGATTGCCCTCCAGGACATAAAGACTAAGATCCAGGCACTTAGAATTAAACATATAGGGAACATCATCAGACATCGAGAACGACACACGCTAGCACACTATTAGATGGGGCTCAGGCTCGCCACACTGAGACCATTGAACAACTCAATGCCACACTATTCCGGTCCATAGCCATTATTTTATAAGTCTTGCATAAAAGCCATTCACGGACATGAAAACTCAATTCACCAGAAAACAAATGTAATCTAAAAACACTTAGTCAAACTTTACCCCCACTACATCTCAGAATTAAAAGAGGACAGAAATACTTCAAAACAAATTACACCGACACTTTCACCAACTTACACAACCCTCACACCACTGCCAAGGCAAGAGAGGTGACCTTTAGAATCATATACAGCATGACACCCACAACAGAACGAAAAGCCCACAGTTTCAAGCAAATATCACAATGTCAGCTGTGTAAAACCCGCATACAAGAAACTGAAGATCATATTTACTGCACGTGCAGTACAGTCACGCCTATGAGGAAAGCATTGCAAGATATGATCACCTTACAGACGAAACAACCCGTAGACACTTACAGAGCGATAATGCTAAACACTATCCCGAAAACAGCACCAGACACACAGACAAAACTTCTCTTGTTATTGTCTCACTACAGATACCGTGTTTCCTCGAAAATAAAACCGGGTCTTATATTAATTTTTGCTTCAAAAAATGCACTAGGGCTTATTTTCAGGGTAGGGCTTATATTAAAAGATACAAAAATCTACATTTATTCATGTACAAAATTCTTCTTTTATTCAAATACAGTCATGTAATCTTCTTCTGGAACATCGTCATAATTCTCCAAATCCCGAATTCCGGCCTGAATTTCTTGTGACTCCATTTCTTGTAGAACCATTGGCCCCATTCTCTCATGTCCAGCAATAAAGCTTTCCTTAAATGAGCATTTCTTGTCCATGTAGCCTGCTCGTAGTGCATTGGTAACACAGCTCTCAGTGATTTTATCCCATGAATTCTTCACCCAAGTCACGACCTCCTGCTTCACAAAGTTTCTACACTGATTTCTCTCCATTCTATTTTCAATGTAGTCGTTGATTTTTATGCGCAAATGTTCCTTGAATGGCTTGTTTATTGCAATATCAAGAGTCTAGAGATAAGAAGTCATTCCTGCGGGAATCATTTTTGATCTATTCTTCTCTCTGCAAGGAAGTTCTTCATGTCTTTAGCGCGGTGAGTGCTGGCTGAATCCCAGATTAGCAGACCTCGTTGACAACCTCGCGAAACAAGAGGCAGCATTAAATCGACCCACTTCCTTATAACTGCTTGTGTGCACCAGGCTTTTTCGGTTTCAAGAACATAAATGCCTGAAACACATTCAATGTTATCTTTCTTGCCCTTAGAGATGATTAGAGGTGGGGCTTTCCTTCCATCCAGATAAACTGCCAAAATACAGGTAACACGTGTACTTTCGTAACCAGTGGACGAAATGTAGATTGACGAGGCACCCGACTGATCAATTGTCGTTTGAAATCCTAGGCCCATAAACACTGCAGTTTCATCCATGGCAATCATGTTGGAGAGTTGGTATTTAGAAAAGTCGATGCCATCAACAAAGTACTTGAATGCAAGTGCACGTTTAATAACTTCGGTATCTTCCAGCTTGAACAGTGTTGTCGATTTTATTAGAGACAGTTTATATCGCTGAAGGAAGCCATCCAGCCAGTGTTGTGATGTTTTGAATTCTTCTAGGGATATTTCTAAATGTGGTGCCAGTGCAAGGGCAAATGCTTGAATATCGGCCCTGCGCACAACCAAAGTCTTTGCTCTCCTGTCAGCAATCCATTCACAGATGATGTCTTCCAGTTCAGAAAATAATGGTTGCCGACCTGATCCACACTTGCGCTTCTTAGCATTTCCTTCTTCCACCTGTTGACTGAAGTTATCGTACTCTGCTTGCCATTTTCGGACCATTCGGAGATCAAGCTTCTTCTCTTTGCAGAAAGCCGTAAGATTCTTGCCCCGGGAGTCTTCAACGATTCCTTTCTTGTAATCGACAGAATAGCTCTTTCTTTTTGCACTCATTTTGTCTGGGTGTGGTGGATTTGATGTTAAGAAATGTTGTTGTTATGTACTCTTAGTGTACTGAATGAGGTCAGCTGTGAAGGTCCCTGAATATAATAAATATTATGGTAAGTTACAGGGTACCTTTCTGCTACCACCTTTATGATCTCACTCAGACTTATTCTTTGACTAGAATGTATGATGATGATGATGACTACGTTTGGTGTCTAGGGTTATGTATAAGTAGAGTAATGTTGCATTAACCAACTAAACATATACACAAGTATTTTATTATCCAATACAACACAACAGTACTACAACAATCACATACACACTACACTTTAAAAGACTATCTTAAGTAAGTCAGTGGTTGAATTTTGTGTAACGTTAATAATTTTTTTAAATTTATTATCCTGACTCTATTTTGTTTGAATCAGGATTGACAATCAAAAGTGAAATCAATGGAATTATTTACAATATTCAATTTATACAATGGATCTTCTGTCCATAATACAAGTATTAATATAATTAAAGTGTGTAGGTGTAGTTTTCTAAATAGGATAATACTGGTATATGTAAAATGGTAGGTTGTTGGTTATCATCACTCCCTATCGTTCATTTTCTTTTCCTGTATCACAGGTGGAATTCTTTTATTTGATAATGTCAGTTTTTAGGTCTAATAACTGCGGTTCATTGAGGTTGAGACTCTCGGTGCCGAACGGGCACTTAACTTCGAAGGAGAACCCTGGTAAGTCTTGTCCTAGGTTCGATGGACCATCTGGTTCACTTCATAAAAGGCAATGGCCTCCAGTACGTGCTAGAATTATGCAACAAAGTCAGGAATCAATCAGTTCCCACGAGCCTGGTTTTATGTGACTGTCAGGGCCACAAAAACCCCTGAAATAAGAAGGTTATGCATCCTTCTTTATAATAAGTATACAATAATATTCCACAGTTAATTATATGTACAGTACAAACAAACACATAGGGTCAGCTCTTTATGACAACATATTGTACCATTATATTTTGAAGTGACAATGTATACCAGTATTCCTCTCCCCTAATGGTTACAACGCCTCTGCAATTCCAACAGTAATCTTTTTCTATACAATAGGATAGGTGTTATGCTCCTTGATGACAATCATATATAATTTTGTAGTTCTACACCTCTCTGATAGGCTATCATATGATGGATCAATCTCTAGGCTTTGCCTAAGTCTGCCATCGACTCACTTACTTACAGTCGTATGTTAGTATCTCACATTCAAACTTTATTTTAAATAAAATGGTTAATAAATTCAATCTTACCACAATTTCAATGAATATTACACACAAATAACGATGACTGGCAGATCTGGCCCAAGTTATCACTGCCCTGTCCAGAAGTTTATAATATTTGTATTTAGAATTACACTTCTGCTCTCATCGTCTCGTGGCAATTTTTTTAAAGAAATGGCGTCCTAGCCTAACACTTTTTCCTCAATATCAACTAAGCTGGCCAATAGAAGCAGACGACTATGAATTTTAAATCGAACTTTTAAAACACTATTCCCAAAATACTACGTTTACTACTACAAGTATGTTTTTAGTGTTAGGTTAACCAATCCCCTCTCGCCTTCCTTTAAACTACAGCCAATCAAAATCTTGGTACCTTTTAGTCTATTTACCCAAAGCTTTTTTCAAAATGTGTCATGAAAAAAAATTAAGCAGGCGTGATCTTTTTTCTCGTCAGTCCGTCTTATCATACATAATATTATTGCCATTATTTTGGTTACTTTTTAACTAGTGGGTAACCGAAACCATATTATTGCTCGGGACATCATAAGGCATCCGAATATATAATTTTTATGGCCCTATGTATTATGGTTCATAATTCCATATTTTTTCTATGTTAGTCTTCAAATCTAGAAACTACCACCTGTTCCATTCTTTTTCTAACTATTTTCAAAATAAATACGAGAATCTTCCGTAGTACGTTAGAATTACGTCATTCCTTATAAGAGCTAAGGTTGTTTACATGACCAATTGACGAACATTTTTTAGTTTTGTATCGTAATTTGAAACGTGCCCAAGGCTATGTTGCTCGAGTTGGCTTTTGTGAAACCAACGCGAGACGGCGTTCTCTAGGTTCTATCTTTCCATCCCTCCCCTCTTTTATTCTTTTATTCTTTCACTCTCGTCTTGGCAATTCGACTTGACCTTGCAAAAGTGTTACATTTAATCTGAAGGACGAATTTTTCGAAAAGACAGTATCTTTCATTCGGCTATTAGGTTTATCAGAATCGACATGCGGGCGGGCGTAGGAGAATACTAAGCTGGACTCAATTTTTATTTTCTATCTTATTTTTGACTTTATGCACTAGAATATTATCTAATTTAGCTATTGTATTGAGAATATCGTCAAAATATTATTCCCTTAAGTCTACCATTAAATCAAGTGTTCATTGAAGACTTACGAGACAGGTGTGGCAACAAAAATTATGAGACTTAAGAACGATGGCACACACAAAAGCGACGAGAAATTGCTGGCGCCAAAATTCTGCTTCTTTATTTTACACGAGTGACGTATTGAATTATGAACCACATCCGTTCATTATCAAGTGCACACTAGTGGCGTCTGTACTCCGACTGGCCATTCGGCAACAAGTCTCTCATTCTAGCTGACGAAATGCACTAGGGCTTATTTTCGGGGAAATGCACTAGGGCTTATTTTCGGGGTAGGGCACTAGGGCTTATTTTCGGGGTAGGGCTTATATTGAAAGCATCCTGAAAAATCGTGCTAGGGCTTATTTTCGGGGTAGGTCTTTTTTTCGGGGAAACACGGTACTTAATGTGGACTTTTCGTAACTTAGCAGTGTTCAAGTATCGCCTTTTTAATTCACAAATGCTTTTAAATGCGTTTTTGCAAAAGGCTTTGTCATTTGCACCTGATCTTATCGTACAACTGAACAACATTCCGCTGCTTTCTCCATCTTAATAGACAAAGATAACTCGTCCTTTCCATTTCTTCTTTCTCTCCGTGTCAGTACGTGAAAGGCAACTAATGTGCTTTATCAGCTACTGCATTGAAACATGTCCGCGCCGAGAACAAAGCAAGCCGCAACGCACACTGACCATTCTCCTACCTGGGACTTTAAATAGGGCGCCTCTCGCCCAAGCCCGTCTATCTTAAATCTTATCTCCAGGCGCCTATGTCCTGACAACATGTCCACCTACGTTTTCTGAGTGTGTGTGTGTGTGTGTGTGTGTGTGTGTGTGTGTGTGTGTGTGTGTGTGTGTGTGTGTGTGTGTGTGTGTGTGTGTGTGTGTGTGTGTGTGTGTGTGTGTGTGTGCGGCTCTTTACTATGAAATATTCTATGCACTTCATACCAGAATGGTTTTGACGAAACAAATTCCTATGTAACTTGTATCTTTCCCGGCGTGCCGGTGTGTCTAGCCGCCCTTATGGCTGCTCTAGGCTGTGTGCTCAACTTGTTAGCTGAAACCTGCCAAAGAGAAAAGCGTTACGCAGCACACAATTGGCCACTACCCTTTCAACCCGGAGGCTCTCAATATCTCGCCCTGACGACAAATTTCAAGCGTCTTTTACCCTGGCAGCCTGGACGTATAGTCCACTGAAGTTACTTCAACATGCAAACACTGTTAGTCACCCGGTACGACATACTTTCATTTCTTTGTTAAGTTTTTGTGTTTAATTATATCGTAGACACGATTTGTGTGCCTCTTTTAAAAACACTTAGGTGTTTTTTTACTTATTTATTTTTTTATTTCTGGATCATTTTTAGGCATTATAATCCCACTTCTCGGAAATAATAGGTTTCCTTTTCTAAGTTTTTTTTTTTTTTTTTTTTTTTACACATAGGTGTATTTATTCTTAGTTCGGTACTTTAATTTAATTTCATTTTTGCTCTACATCGTCCAATAGAACTTCATCACTTGCGAGACTTAGCAACAGAGCAAAGAGAATGAGAATCAGAAGGGAAGCCGAAACGAGCACAGCAAGGGATGACTGTCTCTTAAGAGATCGTCAGCGTCATGCTACAAAGAGGGCGTCTGAGACCCCTGCAGAAAAACAGGATCGCCTATCTCAAGATACAACGCGCCATATTATCCAAAGAGATGCTCAGTCTTTGCCTAGGAGATCGGCCCGCCTACAGCGCGATCGGTTACGTCACATAGACTTGACGATTGAAACAGTGCTTCCTCCAAACCCTAATGTAGTTCAGGTTGTCCAGCCAGCTGAAACTCTGTGGTTAAACAAAGAACGATCTGCTCTACGTTATGACCCTCATATAAATTACTGCAATGATCAGTCTGTAATTCTAGATCCTTTCCACAAAATGTGCAATATGTGCTCAGCACTTAAATGGAAAAACGAGCCAAAAGGTATTTGTTGCCAACATGGTAAAGTTAAATTGGAAGAACTTCAAGCACCGCCGAACCGTTGTTGTCGTTGTTGACTGGCCAACATCCTCTTTCCACAGAATTTCTAGGAAACATCCGCAGCTACAATAATGCGTTCCACATGACGTCCTATGGAGCCAAGGTAGTGTCTGAAACAGGTTATATGTCGACGTTCAAAGTTCAAGGGCAGGTATATCATTTGCTTGGTAGCTTACTTCCCAACGAAAGATATGACCTTAAATTTCTTCAAATATATTTTATCGTTGATCATGTGTCTCAGGCTTCTACACGTTGCAACAACTTTCAAAATCTGAAATTGGAAGTGATTTCTGTTTTGCAAGACATGTTACATCGCACCAATAATTATATTTTATCATTTAAAACAGCCTTAGAGAATGTTCAATCCAATGTCGAGGACTTCCGTCTAATTATCCATGCAGATAGGCGACCGGATGGTGAACATTGGGGCAGGTATAATGCCCCAACCACTAATGAGGTAGCTATTTTAATTAAAAGCCAACACTTTGAACGAAAGGACATAGTTTTGCACGGACGTGATAACTCTATACACAGAGTATCTGAAAACCATAGAGCTTATGACGCTCTACAATACCCATTAATGCTGTGCCGTGGTGAAGATGGGTATTACATTTCTATACCTCAAGTCAATCCACAGACTGGAGAAAAACTTCCTAATAAGACAGTGTCGTGTATGAATTTCTATTCATCATCTGGGAAAGGCTATAAAATGTACTTGCCATGTATTTCATTTTGTAAAATGTACATGATTGTGTAAATCGCAAAAGATATTCAACTAAAAGTTTTAAGACAACAACAAATGTGGTTTTCCTGTTTTGGCAGTATTTCCAACCCTCTTTTTCAAACAAATCTCTTCCTAATTTTCCTATTACTGTCTTCATTTAAAATTCCTTCAATATTTATTTCACTTCTGGTTTCTTGCTACAGGATCCCTGACAAAAAAGTTTGATTAATTCTGAGCGATGTTTGTGCCAGAACATTTGTGTATGTTCTAGAAGATTCCTCAATTCCATTCATTCTTAAGGCGATGTTTTTGCGATAGAATCACACCTCAATGCAACAGTACAATTAAAATATGTACAAGCCAATCACAACCAAACAAAAAGTTAAACCTTCCTAAAACGATTCACACCAAACCATTCTGACATGAAAAATGTCTTATATCGTCAAGATACAACATCATGAGGCTGAGCGGTGAATTTTTCGTCACTCCATTCATTCTTATTTCAATGGACTTCATTCATTCTTATCTCAAAGGGCAAGGGACATAACTTATAAACTATATGTCATAATGTTTATTCTTTTTTGTGAAAGTTATAAAAAGTGCCTTGCTGTCTGGTATGTATGTTTTTTAAACAAAAGTTTGTAACAAGAAAACTTTAAATAATACACAGCTATATAAAAATGTCAATTAAATAAATAGTATGTTGCAGCCTTTATGCAAATTTTGTAAGGCAGGCTTCCTGACAATAAAGGAACCGATCCATCGATCCTGTACACAAGATTACAGCAATATAGTAAAACCAACGTCGTTTTCAGGGCGTACGCAGAAGACAAAGATGCCAGCCAAAAAGATGAAAGACTGTAAAAGCCTGCCAGCACCTGACAACAAGGAAGAGACATCAAGGGGCAAGAGCAGATTGCCGGAGAGCAGGGCTGCCCCAGGTGCTAGCGTGGAGGCCGGGTCTCCTGGGAAGCCGAGCGAAGCAGCTCCTGACACTATTGACAGCCGTAAAGGAAAAGAGTCGACTTTGGGCCCAAGAGTAGATCAAGCCTTGGACGAAATCGCAATGATTATGGTGAGAAATCTGAGGAGCCAGAAGGAGGCAAGGGATAAACTTGCAAAGTCACAACCAACATCCACGCCCGTCGTGCCAGGCCTGGGCCTCGAAGACGCTATTCGTAACTCAATGACGGAAAATCACCAAGCGGCAGAGGTGTGTAAAAGTCAACAAAACAACCACCAGACGTCGAGAGCCGAGACAAAAACCAACAATAACCCCGAGATGCAAACCACCAGACCTACTCCGGGTGAAACAATAGCTGACAACTGCTCAAAAGCTCTTGCTCAAGAAAAAGCTCCTTCCGACGACAAACAGGTGCATGATTCTTGTCCTGACCGGGACCGAAGAAGGGAAGAGGGAACAAAGGCTAACAAGACAGGCGACACAGCTGAGATACAGGAGAAGAGCGTTAAGATCACGCAGATGTCTGGAGGTGAGGCCTCACTCAGGGCCCTACCAGATGACAGTGATCTGCATCCTCGAGTCAATAACTGGCAGGAGAGGCATCTCTAAAGTAAGGAGGCACGAAAAGGGAGTCGTGCTTTCCCTTAAAAAAACTACAACAACCACTTCGCTAATGACAGAACTGGAGGCCGGGCCAAAAGAAGGGCAGTTGCCCCACCAGATAAAAGTGGTGTTGGAAAAACACAAGACCACAAAGAAGTTTGTTGTAAGAGGGGTGGACACCAGATGGCCCGCTAACGAGGTTCACAACAAACTACAGACCGAAAACGCAGACGTCAAATTCACGCAGGTCAAAAGGCTAAAAACATGGGACAACAAAGACACAAACCTGATGGTAATAACCACTGAAGGGTCGACAAGACCTGAGAGACTGACGCTCGAAACTACTTCAAAAAGGACAGAGGCATATATCCCTCCGGTCATGCAGTGCTCTAACTGCCAGCAGTTTTCACACACAAAGAAAACGTGCAGGAGAGATGCAGTTTGCCGGTTTTGTGCGGGTAGCCACCCATATCGCGACTGTCCCAAGGCGAAGGAGGATAAAAATTACAAGGCCATAAATCCAAACCGTACCCGTGCAAACTGCCTCGGAAACCATGGGGCAAGATACCGAGGCTGCCCGATGTTCCAGGAGACGAAGAGCATCTTGAAGGAGGCCGTGTCCAAAAACATACCTTTCAAAGAGGCAAAACACAGAGTGGCTGCGGATGTTACAGACAAACAGTGCAGGATAGACAGAAGACAGTTACATCAGCTGACAGCGGAAGTAAAAGAGATGAAACGGGAACTCCTGGGCGAGAACAAAAGCAGGCAGACTCCCGAAAAACAAATTGACAATGAAGATGTAAAAGATCTTAAGAGCATTAGGGAAATGATGGACGACATGAAAAGAATACAACAACAAATAGAAAGAGATGTCAAGAAGCTGACAGAACTGAAGGAAGAAAACTCAGAAATCCTCAAGAGAATTGAAGCAGAACGACGAGCCGTAGAGGAAATGACGTCCAACACAAGAGCAACCAAAACAAACGAGCAATCAGACGAAGAAGTCATCGAAGAAACACTTGAAAAACTTCTCCCAGGAATAATAGAAAAAGCACTATTACAGATACAGGAAAGCAGGAAGACAAAAGAAACAGAAACTAGGAAAGCAAAAACTAACAAAACCACACCAGCCAGATAGGAAGGCAGGAAATGAACACCATGATCACGCCACGACACCATAAACAGACAAGCGACGAGGAAGTATCCAGACAAGTCAGCTAGTGGTCCTTTTTAGGGCCAGTCCTTCTCAGGACTAACATTCGACTAGCACCGAAGAACCAAACACACAATATACCCCAATTATAACCAACTTTCAGGTTGAACAGGGTATAACAGCAACATAGCAGACAAAATAACGAACGAACGAACGTGTCATGAAAGTTCGATTAATTCTCAGCTATGTAGAGTTCTTACTAGCAAAGTATCTAAGCCAGGGCAAAGATCAAACAAATTTTACGCAATAAAGTCAATAGACCTCACTTTACGCCCCGAAAGGCGTATACAAAAATAAAAATAATAGTAATTTCGTCTACACAGAATCTGTCATGTAAATTATTTGTGCTAGAAATTGTCCTCTTTTCACACAACATGCCTAAGAAAAATTTACCGAATCTTTTGGCCAAATACCATCACTAACCAAGATCTGCTTACTCGTAGCAAGCAAGAGGACATGCACACCATCATAGCTGGCAGACGCTGGAGCTGGGTTGGTCATGTCCTCAGAAGAGACCCCGATGCCATCACAAGAACAGCTATGCTTTGGACCCCTGAAGGAAAACGAAAGAGAGGCCGACCAAAAACAACCTGGCGGAGGACTGTGGAGGCTGAAATGCAAAGAATGAACCAGAGTTGGGGCACTGTACGAAGGATGGCCACCGACCGAGCAAAGTGGAATCAATTTGTTGTTGCCCTACAAGACGCCACTAGGCGTGATGGCCACTGACTGCTTTGACGGTCGGCGGCTAAGGATCAAAGAAGAAGAAGAAATTATTTGTGCTAGAAAAAGTGTGTATGTTCTCGAAGATTTCTGTATGTTCTGACATTATAATTGCTTAGCGATTCATTTGGATATGGAGAAACGGCTAGTAGCTTTAGTTTGGTGTTTTTTTTTTCAAATACTATTGTGCTGGGGATACAGCGGGCTGATCACCCGCTTGCTAGTCACATTGATTACGGAAACAACAATTAATATTCTGTTGTACCAATAAACGCCTTTAGGCGTAACGGAACAACGGATAATTTCTTGTTGCCCTAAGACGCCAGCTAGGCGTAATGGCCACAGACTGCTTGGTCGGTCGTTGGCTAAGGATGGAAGAAGAAGAAGAATTGTGCTGGGGAATATTAGCGACCTACCTACATAATAATTTTCAGAGTTCATTATTAAGTTTATTTACTTCTTAATAACTTTACTACTTAATTATTTTCACTTTTCCTTTCATGTCTAAGTTACCTTTTTGTGTTTAACTGTATCGTAGACAAGGTTTGTGTGTTATTTGTTCTAGCAAATCTGTGAATGTTCTAGAAGATATATGTATGTTCTGACATTATAATTGCTTAGCGATTCATTTGGAAGGCAAGTAGCTTTAGTCTTTTTTTTCAGTTACAAGTGCGTTGCTTTCTGTTGTGTAAGTTTTTTAAACAAGGGTTTTTGACAATGTGACGATACGGTTGTGCAATCTCAAGTCCACTCCGGGAAGATTGCATTACATTCCCGTGCGAGTGATATGTTCTTATTTTTCTCTCCCCTGTCATTATTATGTAGCATATTTTATGCTCCATTATTTTATTCTCTATGCTGAATCTAGTAGGGGACAGCCTCTAACCCTCCACTCCCCTACAGAAGTATTTGCTATAGGACTGTCTTTATCTTTTTTACCACTCCTCAGACGCATTTGCGTTCCGCCAAGTGAACGGTGGGACTATCGTAACAATACCCGGTCAACGAGCGATATTCTTATCATGTTGTCTGTCGGGATTACCGACGACCGTGTCTGTTTTTCTGGCAGACTACACAGGTGGTAGATGCGTTTATCGCTTTTGTGGGACAATCCCTGGTGATTGTTACAGATAATATGTCTGGAGTGACATCTAAGCGTAAGACATTATGCCAGGAAAACACGGTCACAAGATTGTGAAGAGGGAGATAGGTGTCATCGGAAGTATTATGCAGTATTATATAGAGGTCACGCTTGGAACTTTAAATTTAATTTTAAACAGGCATGGGATATTGTGAATTAAAACTTCCCCACCCAAACAATGCTAGAGAGGTCTGATTGGTTTGAAGTAAGATGCCGGAATATACAATGAATTCTATTGGAACATTCGGCAGAAACACAATCTGTGATTTGAACTGAGAATGAGAGATATAATCTAATGAACTCAGAGGCACAGAACAGACAGCTTGGCAACTTCAACCGAGCAACTCCCAAGACGCCAGAAAGAGAAGGATCGGACCTAGAATTCCTGTATCAAAAGTGACCGATCTACAGTATTTGGGCAACTCTGAAACCTTAAGAGTAAACCCGCATATTTAAATACACAGACTGTAAAACTTCATGAACCAAGACTTTATAAATACAAGACTGGAAACCTACGAATTGGATCATCAGTCATAAGAGAAATAATATCCCAGATCAAGTGTATCGCAGAACACCCGTCGAAGAGGAATTACTAGTTTCCCAGGCCAAGTGTGTCACAGAACACCGTCATTAGAGGAATTTCTCAGACGAAATTCATTCGAGAGCTTTTGCACCGAAATTGCTCGCGTCCATCTGAAACCTGTGCAGGGAGATTGTGTGTTCCCAAAATTTGGGGTAAGTTGTGAACATTTCTTTTACAAATGTGAATTTAACATGTTTTTTTACTCAGTTGTTAAAGATATGAGGCTGGCAACCTCAACATACGGAAATAGTATTTTCATGAACCACTATAGCAAGCGCTGGTGATTTCTACTGGCTAGTCGTGCGGAAAAACCCGACAGCAGAGGTTACCCCAGACTCCGACTGGAGCAGTGATGAGTGATTACATCATATGTGCCTCAAGTGTAGCATATCATCTTGTGAGATTTATGTAACTTGTTAATGTTAATTCAGGCACAAATCATTGCTCGCGCTGTCCAGACACATTCTCCCAGTTAATGCCCAGAGGACATAAAGGACATAAAAAAGGACATAAAGTTCAATTTAGTACTTTTCTCCTTCCTTTTTATGTTTAAGTATGTAAGTGAAACTACGCGTTTGTGGTTTTATATGTAATGAATCCCCTTATAGCATTATGAATTTTTTGGTGAATTTTATTCATATTTCCTGAGTTGCACTCTTCTGAGAGATTAACATTGGTGGGTGTACAACGAGAGGATGCGCCTGTTAAATTTCCAACGCAGTGTGCTTAGAAGAGGCATTTTTGTCTTTCTATTTTTTCTAAAAGTACGTGCTTATAAGCTATCAGACTGTATGAAGTACTGAAGTTACTACGCCACTCGTGTGAGAGAAGTACATTCATCACCAGAACAACGTGACGAAAACCTAGTCAGCAGGACTCACTCATACAAGCTAAGTGCTAACTAAAAGGCACCAGCAAAAAGAACATTTCAGTTAAACTTTAAGTATAAAGTTAAATTCCCACCTACGTCTCAATGACGAGGACTTTATATCCATCAAAATTCCATTAATCTTTCCATATTTATTTTAACCTGTTAAAGACTAATTCACTATTACATGTGTTACCTGTTGTTTTAAAACTAAACAATAATAGTTGATTCAGTTATATGTATGAAAGCAAACGTATGAGCCAGAATATTATATATGTGTGCGTGTATATATATATATATATATATATATATATATATATATATATATATATATATATATATATATATATATATATATATATATATATACATATATTAACCTCTAAACAGAGCTATTACTTATAAGAGGGCATTCGTTGGATTACACCAACTGGGGGCTTGAACGGGCTAAACCATTGCTTAAATCCTTCACAAAAAACGACTGACCAGATATAATGCGTTACCAATTGTTCATCCCAATGCAACATTGTTCGTGACTTCTGGAAATATCTTGTGAACGCTCCCTTCAGGTAGAAGTGTCATTACTCTTCTCTCAACATCTCTGCCAAGAGTAATCTTGCGCGCAGGTAGATACCTTGGAAGCCAATATTAGATACACTTGAGTTGTGATCACTGTTGGACCACTACTGCAAATCAACGGAGACAATCCGTGACAGACAAGAAAACTTTAAATAATACTCAGTTATGTAAAGCTGTTACTTAAATTTACAGTGCGATGCTTTCTGTTATGAAAAATTTGTAAATCGGGATCCCTGACAAGAAAAGTTTAATTAATTCTCAGCTATGTTTGTGCTACAAGATTTGTGTATGTTCTAGAAGATTCCCGAACTCCAGTCATTCTTAAGGGACGTAAAAACAACGGTTAACGCCCTTAGCTTAAAAACTATTTAAGTCATAAATTGTATCCTTTTTCGTTAAATTTAGAAGAAGTGCGTTGATTTCTGTTATGTGAGTTTTCTAAATCACGATTCCTGACAAGGAAAGTTTGAATAATACTCAGCTGTGTACAGCTTTTACTTAAATTTACAGTGTGTTGCTTTCTATTATGCAAATTTCTACATCAGGATTCCTGACCAATGTTTAATTTCTAAATGTGCCACGGGAATTGCGTTCATGCTTTCTATTTTATTCTGCAAAAATGGTTTTGTTGTTAGAAGAAGCGCACAAATTTTATGAATGAAATTATTATTTTTTTTTAATTTATTACTTTTCTCCTTCCTTTTTATGTTTAAGTATGTAAGTGAAACTACGCGTTTGTGGTTTTATATGTAATGAATCCCCTTATAGCATTATTTTATAGAGGAAATGGCATTAGTACTGTACATGCATACATTTGAATACATAGGAGCGTGTGTGTGTGGAGCTACGTATGTGCATGAATGCAAATGTATGTATGGGGTGTATGTATAACTCAGCTATGTAGAGCTGTTCACGGTACGGCTCTAAGAATACGTTACATTCACTAAATTTGCCCTAAAAATCGTTTTGATGTGCGTGCGATGGGTAACCTTATTTTTTAAAAAGAATTTTTTCCCAACTGGAAATAATCCTAATGTCTTTAACATTAATCGATAGCAATTTTAATAGATATACAGATAGACAGACAGACAGAGAGGCAGACGGACAGACAGACAGACAGATAGGCTGACAGATAGATAGATAGATAGATAGATAGATAGATAGATAGATAGATAGATAGATAGATAGATAGATAGATAGATAGATAGATAGATAGATAGATAGATAGATAGATAGATAGATAGATAGATAGATAGATAGATAGATAGATGGATGGATGGATGGATGGATGGATGGATGGATGGATGGATAGATGGATGGATAGATGGATAGATGGATAGATAGATAGATAGATAGATAGATAGATAGATAGATAGATAGATAGATAGATAGATAGATAGATAGATAGATAGATAGATAGATAGATAGATAGATAGATAGATAGATAGATAGATAGATATACGGGACGGACGGGGCAGACGTCCCATACGGCACAGAAAGGACAGACGGGACACGTTTTGTGTGTGTGTATGTGTGTGTGATGGGTACATTATTTAAAAAAAAAAAAAATTCTTACTGGCAATAATCCTAATGAATTTAACATTATTCGATAGCACTTTAAACCTTCCTAAAACGATTCGCACCAAACCCGACTTGCAGCCATTCCTCATGGACCCGGGTTTGGGCCGGGTATGACCGCTAGTATATATATACACATATATACATATATATATATATATATATATATATATATATATATATGTATATATGTGTATATATATATCTGAGTGTGTATATATATATATATATATATATATATATATATATATATATATATATATATATATATATATATATATATATATATATATATATATATATATGGTAATTTCCTAATCTTCTTCTTCTTTGATCCATAACCACCAACCGTCAAAGCAGTCAGTGGCCATCACGCCTGGTGGCGTCTTGTAGGGCAGCAACAAATTGATTCCACTTTGCTCGGTCGGCGGCCATCCTTCGTACAGTGCCCCAACTGTGGTTCATTCTTTGCATTTCAGCTTCCACAGTTCTCCGCCAAGTTGTTTTTGGTCGGCCTCTCTTTCGCTTTCCCTCGGGGGTACATAACATAGCTGTTCTTGTGATGGTATCAGGGTCTCTTCTGAGGACGTGGCCAACCCAACTCCAGCGTCTGCCAGCTATGATGGTGTGCATGTCCTCCTGGTTACTCCGAATAAGTAGTTCTTGGTTACTGATGGTGTTTGGCCAAAAGATTCGGAGAATTTTCCTTAGGCAGATTGTGTGGAAGGAGGACAGTTTCGACATTTCCTTCTCTGTTACTCTCCAACATTCCGCACCATAGAGAAGCACAGAAAGTACACAGCTCTCATACAGTCTTAATTTGGTGTTTGTTCTGTACTGGGAAGACTTCCAAATGTTGTTGAGAACAGCAAAGACTGTTCTCGCTTTATTCATTCTGTTGTTAATGTCCTTGCTTGTTCCGCCGTCAGGTGTCACTATGCTTCCTAGGTAAGTAAATGTGTCTGTCTGTTCTAACTTCTGGTTCCTTACTGTTATTGGCTCAGGATTGCCCACATTTAGTGTCATAACCTCTGTCTTCTTCAAATTGATGTTCAGGCCAACCTGCTGGCCATACTTATTCAGTCTATCGGTTTTGTCTTGAATGTGTTGATGTGAATGCGCGAGTAGTGCAATGTCATCTGCATATTCCAAATCTTCCAGTGTAGAAAACGTTGTCCATCTAATTCCTCTTGGACTACCCTCTGTTGTCTGGCGCATCACCCAATCTATGACTGTCAAAAATAATGTTGTTGATAAGAGGCATCCCTGTCGTACCCCTGTTTTCACTTCGAAAGTTACATTACTCGATCCAACACTACACGTAAAGTTAGAATAGAGGTTTTTTATGATGGAAACAATGTGGCTGGGAATTCCATAAGCCCTCAGAATTTTCCATAGGCTGTCCCTGTGTATGCTGTCAAAAGCCTTTTCAAAATCAACAAAATTAATGTACAGCTGTCTCTGCCATTCTGAGCACTGCTCTATAATGTTACTGAGGGCAAATATATGATCTGCACATCATCTGTTCCTTCTGAAGCCCGCTTGTTCTTTCCTCAGTTTATGGTCAACTGCTCTTGAAATTCTCTGGATGATTATCCTGCCTAGTATTTTGCTGGGAACTGAGAGGAGGGTAATTCCTCTCCAGTTGTTGCAGTCTGCAAGGTCGCCCTTCTTGGGCAATTTGACAATTATTCCTTTACTCCACTCCGTTGGTGTTGTCTCAGTTTCCCAGAGTTGTGCAAATAGTGGTTCTAATAGTTCTGCTGCTAGTTCAGGGTCTGTCTTGAATAGCTCAGCATTTAGATTGTCGTGACCAGGCGCTTTTCCATTTTTCAGCCCTTTGATAGCTGTGATTATTTCTTCTTTTCTGTATTTACGTCTAAGTCACTTTCAGCCTCAGGAACATTCAGCTGAGTCTCTGGTGGTTCCTTATTCAGTGTTTCTCTGAAGTGCTCTGCCCATCTTGTTTCCTGCCCCTGTGATGAGATTTCCTTGCTTGTCTCTTACTAACGTTATGTTGTTTGCACCTCGTTTTCCACTGATAGCTTTAGTTATTTTATAAACAGTGCTTTGTTCATTTCTCAGTGCTGCCCCTTCTGCCTGTCTTGCAAGGTCATCCAGAAATGCCCTTTTGTTAGCACGTGTTTGACGTTTTACTTCCTTGTCCAGCTGACTGTACTGTTCACTATATATTGTCTTTAACCTGGGAGACTTAGCTTCTGTTTTCTTTCTTTTCATTTCCTTTCTCTTTGCTATGGTGTTTAGCGTTTCTGGTGTTATCCAGTCTTGGCTCTTTCTTTCCTGGAATCCCATGCATGACTTGCTGCTTTCTTTGTATATTGTTGAGATGGTGTTGAGTTTCTGGTCGACATCGTTGGTCTCTGTTCTTTCCTGGCTTTTGGTAATCAGCTATCGTCTCTTTACGTCGACCACAAACGCTTTTCTGGTGAGGGGGTCCTTAAGTTTCGTGATGTTATATCTTTTCTGTTTGACTGCAACTGGTCCAGCAGCTCTGAGTTTCACCTTCAGTCTTGCTACTACTAGGTGATGATCACTTCCCACATCTGCGCCTCTTCTTACTTTCACGCCTTGTAATGCATGTCTCTATCTGCCATTGATCATTATGTGATCTATCTGGTTTTTGTCTCGTCCATTTGGTGATTCCCATGTTAACTTGTGCACTTCTTTGTGTTGAAAAAGTGCTCCTCCAATGACCAGGTTGTTAATACTGCAGAAGCTTATTATTTTGTCCCCATTCTCATTTACTGTTCCACTGCCGCATTTCCCCATTACTCTTTCGTTATAGTTATTGTGTGTTCCAACTTTCGCATTTGGGTCTCCCATTACTATAATAAGATCGTATCTGGGTACAGTTTCCATTTCTTTTTGTACCTGTTGATAGAACTCGTCCTTGATCTCTTCATCGCTGTCGTTTGTTGGTGCATTGCATTGTATAATTGTGGTGTTGGTCTTAGTCTTGCTCTTATTAGTCTGTTGTTAATGGGTTTCCATTCCAGTAGAGACCTTTCCATTCCTTTCTTAAGGGTAATGGCTACACCTTCGTTGTGCTGACCATCCTCTCTACCAGAATAAAGTACTGTTTCCCCTGTAGCTGTTTTTATTCTCCCCATCCCTGTCCATCTGCTCTCGCTTATTCCCAGGATATGTAGTTTGTAATTCCTCATCTCTGCTGTTATCTGTCTCAGCTTTCCTGCCTCATTCATAGTTCTGACATTCCAAAAACCAATTCTGGTTTCGTGTTTTGCGGTCTGGGCATCCGTTTTCATGCCAGTGGCTTCCTTTCGGCTTTCACCACTGTCAGTCATACGAGCCTGAGACTCCGGATGTCCGTCCCGCATCAAAGTTTTTTCATTTATTGCTGTTTCCGTAACATGTGCGATTTTTTTACACAGACAGGGGTGTCGGCCCTTTGCTAAAACCCCCAACCTGGAGGACCAGGGTACCAGCTTTTGTCTGGCCCCTACCCACGCAGACCAGTCCAGCTTGGTTGAACCTACCAGGAGTAAAACTCCCACTGGCATAGCTCTGGGGATTGTCAGGGTACACAAGCTGCCATACCGCTACAAGGTATAGGTACCATTGATGGCAGAATTTCCTAATACTCGTGAGTATTAGGAAATTGCCTATGATAATTTCCTGATACTCGTGGATTTTTGCTCCGCTGTGAATATTCATCCAGTTATGTCCCTTCCTGCCTGAGATGCATTTATGAATTTCAAATCAATCGGTGATTGACAACTATACTGTGCAATGCGGCTCCGAGTTTGCCATTCGATCGATGGATTCCATAGATTAGAAACGCTCTGGCACGGATTATTGTCCTCAGGGTCAGATACGATTTTAAATGGAGTTCGATTTTAAAGGAGATAACTCTAAAATACCCATATTCTGTGCTGAGCGAAAAGCCACGAGTATTATGAAATTGCCATATATATATATATATATATATATATATATATATATATATATATATATATATATATATATATATATATATATATATATATATATATATATATATATATATATATATATATATATATATATATATCCCAATACCATAATTCCCGCCGTAAGGTACTTCGGTCACACTTTGCACATCGTCATTTGCGCACTTTTTCTATTTTCGAGAGAGTGCGTTAACTTTCGAGCACAGCTAAAGGGTGGGGTTGGGGGGGGGGGGGGTTGGGGGGGGGGGGGGGGGGGGGGGGGGGGGGGGGGGGGGGGGGGGGGGGGGGGGGGGACTGTGGTTGAAAGTTAGACAATAACATTGTATTGTTTCCCTTATATGTACTCACGCGAAAATAGCACAGTGTGACGGTGTGCATTAAATCAACAGACAATCAAGATACTCTTCTGTCCAGTTTTATTTTGAAAACGGATTTAACTCGTCATTTTTCTTAAAAATAACCTTAAAATGTAAGTTGTTTAATTGTTTCTTCAAGATAAAATTTTAATTTTGTATTATAGACATATTATTATGGATAAAAATGATAAGATGGCTAAAAGGAAGAGACGATCGCGTAATTCATAGCACCGCAAGCGAGACTTTAGAAGAAGCAGCAATGAAATACATGTAACAGAAACAATACACTATAATTAAAAACCTACCAATTTTCGCAGGTTTTTGCTAGTATATATATATATATATATATATATATATATATATATATATATATATATATATATATATATATATATATATATATATATATATATATATATATGGTGAAATTACAGTGATGCAACGCTAAAATTCCTCCATTTATAAAGATAACAGTTAAAATGAAATGTAGGGATAACATTTGGATAAGATACGCTGCTACTTCTTCGCCCACGGCATTGTTTTCTAGTGTCATTGAAAACCAACTAGTTTATAACATGAAGACTAACGGCCTATTCGTTTAGACGGGGTAGAAACGGAGATAAAAGGAAAAAAATGATGCGGTCTGCACACGTGTTTGAATCTAAAGCCTAGAAGACGCAATTTGTAGTTTTAAAGAAAAAAATTACGCCACTAGTTGACACAATGTAAGAAATTGGTCGAAAAACGACCTTAGCTCTTGTCAGAAACAGACGTATCTTGGACGTTCTACGGTAAATAGTCGTTTTAATTTGAATATAGCGGCAAACGCCGTGAACGAGTAGTAAAAACAAATTTCAAGACTAGCATGAAAAAAACTATGTATTTTCTTAATAATAAGTTTAGAAGAATAAAAGTTAGCTAGTTTGATAGTCCATCTTTCCCTGAGAAATAATATACTTTTAATTACAAAGACGGACAGATAACACGGAAGATATTGACGAAAGACTGTATTGTTCAATACAGACGAGCAGACAGTATTTGTGCATACTTCTCACAAAAGTTACTTTTGACACGTCCTTGAGACTAACGTAGAAAAACAAATTACATGTGAACAAGGGGCAGACAAGGAGAGTATAAGCTAAAAATAACTTAGCATTGAAATCTTATACGTAAGTGAGACAAAATTTGTGTAGTTTTTTTGTAGTTTGGTCCAAAACCAAGTGTAATTTTGGGAAAACCCAAGTTCGGACGGACGGACCGACAGAAGCACATTTCACACTAGACCGAAACTGGACTAAAATTGGACATTTAAGTTTAAATATTTAAACTGTAGAGGGGAAGTACTCTGATTGGACGAACGAGTAATATTGTTGACAAAAATTAACCGGCAAGTGCCATTTGTTGAAGACTGTCCACAGCAACAGATCGTTGATGCTTAGAACTGTGACGCCCAGTAAAGATAGATAATATTTCAAGTGGGACGCCATAGTATAGCCAGCAGCTCAGCTGAGTTTGTGCTAGTACAACGTATCTGTGTGTTTTCATTTGAATTGTGGTAAGGGAAAAATTATTAACCTTTTTATTTAACAATTCTGAGTGATTGATACTGCCATGTCATGAAAAATGATTACGACAAGTGAGTACTTATTCTAGGTCCCCAGCGACAGTCCAGGGCCTAGAGGCGAATGAATAATATGGGAAAACATGTCCAAGAATGTAGAAGACAGATCTTTATTTCAGGAGATCAGTGGGAACATATCACCCACCTTATTAGATGGAAAAAGAGACTAATGAACATATTTCAGATGCAATGCAGTCATGGGAAACTAGTGCTACTTGATGACAGCCTGGATGAGAAGTGCTGGGTATGTCAGAGAGATCTGATCTTGTCTTGTTAATTTATGTTTTATGATTAGTAAACAGGGTAAAGTAGGCAGTATGCTATGACATAGCCTAATTTTGTGGTTTCAGAGTTTCTTTGTCTGGCACTGTGCTAGTGCCAGATGCTCTGAAGAGATCAAACGGTGGATGACTAGAAGCCTATTAGTTTACCTCAGCAACTGTGAGGAGTAGCCTATCATTTTACCTCAGCAACTGTGAGGAGTAGCCTATCATTTTACCTCAGCAACTGTGAGGAGTGGGCCAAGTGAACATCTTGACTACATCGACACAGGCCAGTTAAGTATTGAAGACCTGGCCTGCTGCTGATTCATCAATATAAATAAATAAATTTAAAAAAAAACACTGTGAATAAAAAACCTTTGCCACCATGTACCCCTGTTAAAAAACCAATGAACAGTATAACAAGAACTGGGCATGATGATACCACCACGACCCGTCATCCAGTACTAGTTTTCCAAAAGACTCTGTAGTTAGTATCCATATTAACAAATTTCACTTATATATCTATGTACACATTTTTTAATGTGATCATTCAATTATATGCTCTTTGATTGATATAAATTCATCTTGATTCTACACGTCCTGACCATAAGAAAACTTGGCTCAGGACTAAATAAAGTTAAAAAAATTTTAAATTTTAAATTTCAACACAGTGTTAATTTACTTGATCATAGAGCTTAGTATTAGACCTAGTGTTTATATGTGTGTGTCTGTGTACTTAATTACCTGCACACCACATTTCAGTACCCTAGACATTGAACGTAGCTAACATACATAATAGCAGAATAAGTCTGTTTGAGGTCGTAGGTGGTAGCAGAAAGGTATCCTGTAAAACTCACATAAACTTTTATCTTCAGGGACCTTCACAGCTGACCTCATTCAGTACACTAGGTAACATAGCAACCACACTTAATAACATCAAAACCACCACAATATATATATATTTAAGATGATATAAAGTAACGCGAGATCTCTAGTCTAAATAATTAAGTACAAACACCTGGCGGCCTACTACATTAAATAAGTGAATGTGCTAACTGAATAAAGAATATTCCTAAACACACACAATACAACTGTTATTTGCTCTGGCGCAGAATAATACTTTGTAAGGTAACAGAATTCTCTGGAGACAATGGCAAGGTGTGTTAGAGAAGCCTAGCTTATATAGTTAGATTAAGTCTGCAGGTGTTCAGGTGTGGGGTTGCACGAGCATTAAGGGCAGTGCACCCATGGCATAAGGACCTGGGGAGATGTCTCCCTGGCGTCTCTTGATAAAAGAAAGTTGCGACACTGTGACGGTCATTCGAACGGCCAGAGTTCGGGATTCTAGACGCGCTCGTACACATGAAAGGCGTCGGACGCTTTCCTGTGTGTCCAGTTTCTCTCTGAATCAAAGAATCAGGGAACTTTGCCGTAACCCACAAGAAAGGAGATTTAAAAGACCTTAAGCCTGATGCCGATGTACACGTGCAAAGAGGTGGAATTTAGCCTGTCCAACGTAAAAGAGTGACATGACGAAGTCGAGAAATAGACCTGTAGAAAAAATGGAAGGAAATCAAATAGAGAATAAGACAGGGACTGACCACTCAGCTAAAGTGACAGCAATTCGCATTAAATTTACGACACTATTCCATTGTATCCAACTACGTTTTTAAAACATGAATCTGTTCGACTCGCATGTTCGGTCTTAGAGAACCAGATGCTATCCTTAGGTAGGTATGAAAATTTGTTACTCAAGGCAGGAGTGTTGTTCTACCACAGTGCACAGAGTGCATTCCAATGTGTTAATGTTTCCCTGCTCGCTCAACTATTGCGCCCTAAGTGAGAAATTTAGTCATGGTCTTTGCTATACGAAGTTGTGCATAATGGCTAATCCGAATAAGAAACACTGAGTTGTGTAGGCTTTATAATAGATGAAAATAAAATCTGCAGTATTGTGACGTATAATGAAATATAGCCTACAGTATCTGACAGTCTTTCGGACCTCGTTAGCGTTCTATGATTTGCCAGCAAAACCATGCATTTTTTTGCCTGTCTTACTCACCTTTTAATGCACGCCTCTTTTTTTTGTTAACACGGGCTAACGCAAAGTTTACAAACTTCGCGACCTGCCAGTCATAACAGGTAGCGAATTAGGTTTGTTTACCTAGTTTCTCACGCGAGCTTATCTGTCAATCATGCGATGCCTGACAGACCGTACGTGAAGAAACCGAAGACTCTTTGAAGTTCGTACTCAGGAAAGCCGGGAATTTCCCGAGTGGCTTTGTTGTCGAGTCGCGGGCAAAAATCTTCGAGGACCCTGTTAGACGTGAGAATTCTTCTGATGTCGATTAGCAACGCTGAGACAGAGCGACCGTAAAACCTTTTATCTGGGGAACTCTGTTCACGATTCTCCCGATTCACATGGTAATGTGAAAAGTAGCGTCATCTATAGATCAGAGAAACAATAATATATATAAACTGTGGTTTCTTAAACCCGTTATCAGTTGTCGCTCAGAATTTTGGATAGTCTAAGAACCATTGTGGAACATGTGTTAATAGCATTTCGTGGGGATCGTTTCATTTCTGATTTGTGGTAATAGAAATTAGTATTTACATGATTTAATGTGTTAAGTTTTACCATTATAATTCACTGTGATTTTCTAGCTCTTAGAACTAGTGAAATAAAATAACGCGTAGCTATTTTTTTACCAGATGTGCAGTTAGAATGTAATTTCGATCACCAGCTTTCTCACATAAGAAGAGATGGTTTAGTTGACTGAGTATACACTGGGTGCGACTGATAAGTGACAGAAAAGAATTCATGTTTATTCCATTTTGTGTATTTATTATAAGTGACTATTATTTAATATCATACGACTAAACAAACAGACGCCGACAATATAATAGCTATTAACGACAGGCGATATTTAGTTAAGTGCGCGTATGGATAATTAAATAATAATAGACATTGCACGCTGATCGTTAACGCGAGCCAGGGGCGGGGAGGGCGCATATCTTCACCCGACTTAGAGACGCCGCGCTGGAGAAAGCTGACCGGATAGGAATAGGCTAAAGACACCGTGTGCCTTTTAAATTTAATCAGGACTGACGGAGTGGATAAGAGATCGTCTTGTCTCCGTCCGTGTGCATATGTAGAAATATAATAGTAGCATTATTTTCATAATGTGTCTTTATTCCTCGCAGACCTGATCAAGGGCGACCAGCGGTCTTTTTTTCTCCATTAACTGATTGGTTAATGTTGTCTTTTTCTTGGCTTACGCGTCCTCAAGTTCATTTGTGAACAGATTGGCCAAAGAGAAAAATTAACATTTTAAATGGTAAATTTAACTGGACTTATATAACCCAGAAATAATTTGTTCCATTTTTATCAGCCCACTGGGTTGTGAAAACAATAACATTTCTCCCGACTTTTGACAGTCGTATCCAAGTGGATTTTATCCAGAAGAGTTACGCTGTTTTCATAATCGGCACTCGCATAGAGCCAGCCGATAGGATTACCATCTTTTAACAATTGTAACAGTTTTTAGCAACTAGATGTTTCCAAATACTGGAACTATTTTTCCTCTGCTTACTGTGAACACAAGATCTCGGTTTCTACACTAACCATTCGAAGTGACATTTGTCCATCCAGGAATACACCACCAAATTTGGCGTCCCCCTCGTAAAATCTTATTTGCTAGAGGACGGACTGGGGCCAATTTTGATAATATTCCTGACATTCTGTATATTCAGGAACCATTGTAATTCCAAAGGGATATCACCAAGAATATGGTAAGCGTGATTGAGTGGCCACTGTATGACAGAGATAGTATGACAGAGAGAGTGAATATTTTTCTTTGTTACAAGTATTACACAAACTTTGATTTGGCTTAAAAATTGTTTACTTTACTTGGTAGCATTTCGTAGGAACTTTGTTTTCTTTACTGTCTATTCTGTAACATAGTGCTAACCTTTGACCTTTGGGTTATTAACTTTTTGGGTTCTTTTCTCAAGAGGGGGAGGGCACAGTTATTCAGTTATTTTCCTATGTATATAAATCTGATTTTATTTTATCTTTCTTTAGATATTTGGTGTTGTCAAGTTTAATGATAATAAACAACAAAAGAAACTTAACTTTGTGTGTTGGTCAGACCCATACCCAATTAACCATAGTTTTTCACGTTTGTGTGTCTTGTTGTCACATAGTTTGTGTGTGTGTGTGTAGTTAAACTTATATTTACATGTATAGGGAGGGAAAGATTGTCTTGTACTAAATTATAGTCGTATAGATAGGCTAGACTAGAGAAACTACTCATTCCAGAGACAGATCTTCTCCTTAAACTATTCACCCGTGAAATCTATTTCTCACACCTTTATTTCTCACGTACTTATCACCATCCACTCTACTCAGGCGGGACCATAAATATCTTCCAAACCTATCTAATTACGACAAATATGATAGATTATCATATGCCAGAAGTACCGTTTGGATATGGTAACTGACAGCTTTATTTCTGAAGAACAGGAAAGAACGAAAGGAATCGGGCATGAATTATGCCAAGAACAAGTGATTGAGGAATGAATGGATGTGTGAGAATTTAGACGGGAAAAATAAAAACCTACAGAGGCAAACGAGCGAATTTGCATTTTGTCACTCTATTACATATGTTAATTTTAATTTTTGTTATAACTATTTGTGCAGTTCCGTAGGTCTGTCTATTCTCAAAAGATGTTCTGTAGTTACGGGTAACTTATTTGCCTCTAAATATTTTAATAATGGAATTCTCTTTGTTCATATCTCTCATGTTGTTGCAAGAGTTGCTCTATATTATTGTCTTGTGAGCATTCTGCTCAATACTTTACTAGCCGTCCAAATAGAGAAAGAGTTTTATTTTATTTTAAACAGCGACTGATGACGACACAGAAGACGCTGATGTTCCTCCAATGTATCCTGTACATGGTACTATTGGCCCTCTAGGCAAAGGAAAGGACTCACCACGATCCCCTGTGACTAAGGAAATTTCTATAGACGGACCTTCTGGAGTGAGTAGAGATTAATTACCAAACATGTCTTTAAACATCTACACAACATTAGTTATCCGGGACAAAAAATCTGGTGTGAAAAATTACTGTCTGATAATTTTTTTAATGTGTTTCGAGTACATTACCAGAACAAATGTTATAAATTAAGTAGTACAAAACCACAGCATGTACGACATAGCCCTTCTTATTTAGCTATCAGCAGTAAGTTTTTTTCACCAACTCATTTAGTTCTTTTTACCAGATTACAAATCCCAGTGACAACATATCGGTCGTAGATGTACATGGGGCAAATGAGCACATCAATGAAGGATTTCAGGGCACACCTGCCAAATGCACGCCACGTAGGAACCAGTCTGTCATAGCTTCACTGGATCAAGAGGATGAAAAGCTGACATATCAGGTTGATATTTTTATTTAGTTAATGTCTGCTTCCTTTTGGTGTGGCACTATCTCGGACACAAGTAACAGCCAGGGGCATTATTATTCTTATCAACTTATGACCTCAAACAGACTTATTCTACTATTATGTATGTTAGCTACGTTTAATGTCTAGGGTAATGAAATGTGATGTGTAGGTAATTAAATACACAGATACACACATGTAAACACTAATTCTAATAATAATAATCTCTATGATCAAATCAACTAACACTGGCTTTAGAATTTAAATTTGACAATTTTTTTGAACTTATTTAGTCCTGAACCAAATGTTCTTCTGGTCAGGACGTATGAAACAATATGTATTTATCAATAAAAGTGCATATATATATTACATAATCAAAATGAAATTTTTGTACATAAATATATGGTTAATAATAATAATAATAAATTCTTTAAGCACCAAACACGGCGCATAAGACAGAAACCAGTGCTCTCCAGGTTGTTCGTTGTGACGCCACTCCTCTTAGCTCTTGCACATTATTTAGGCCCAACGTTCTTCCTTCTCTTATTATTGTTCTTCTGAGTGTTTCTTTTGGTCTTCCTTTTTTCCTCTTACCCTCAGGAACCCAAGTGAGCGCCTGTAGTGGTATTCTGTTGTTTTGCATTCGTAGGACATGACCGATATATGACCATCGTCCTTTTCCTTATATAGTCGGAGACATATTTCTGCCTAGAGTCTTCTCTTATTTGTCGATTAGTCTTGAATTCTTTCCAACTGATGTTCATGAGTTTTCTAAGACATTTGTTCTCGAATGTATTTCTCGATTTTGTTAGGGCCATTTGAATTAAACAGATATTTTCCAACTTCACAGCCGTATGTTAACACTGAGTATTGAATTGTTCAATGATCGTAATTTCCAAATGTTAGATAATCTATTGAAGGCGCTAGCTGCCAAAGCAATTCTAGTATGGATTTCTCTTGTTGTGTCACCATCCTGAGTCATTTTACTGCCTAAATAATTGAAACTTTCAACTTTCTGTAGTTTTTCCCCGTTCAAGATGATATCAAAGGTCTCGTTAGAAAAGTTCATAGCTTTAGTTTTAGAGGCATTTATTTGGAGACCTATTTTAACCGAGAGATGACACAAATTATTTATTGCTTCTTGGGATTGTCTTGGTGTTGAACTTAAGAATGCTACATCATCTGCGAAATCCAGGTCCCCCAGGAATTTTCCATTTGTCCCTTTTTATACCCAATTGTTCATTGTGGGTATAGTTTTTCATAACCCAATCAATTGGTCGTTGAAATATAGATTGATGAAGATGACAGGTTCCATCAGCGCTTATGTCTTTATGAAGCAACCTTCTGACTAAGGGACTGTATGGAAACTCAATAACATAATACAGCCTAGGAAAGTCTATTTATCTAACAAGTTTGAATTAACTATGGCTTATGATTATCCTCCCATATTTTGTGAGCGAAAACTCAGGGAAGGAAGCCATTTTGTATTCCTGTCATTATTATGGATCACTGTCCAAAGAACAGATCAAATCTTTTTCAGACAATCGGCACGGAGATCTGATTAAGATTAAGTATCGATTGGTTTAACTTTGTTACTTAAACATTTAATTGTACTTAGCTGTGAGAATTTGATCAAAGAAAAGGTTCGACCTGAAACTCGCTTGTATGTTTCACTGATCTTTGCGTTCAGCAGTTAGGGGATATGGATAGTCCGCCAAACATGCAAATGAATAATTTTAGGTACTGAATGCTGCATGAAATGTACTACGCCATTATTACTGCCTAATGATTTGCTATGTCAACATACTCATGACTGTATTCCGTGCTGTCCAAGTGTGTGCGTCATTATTAAAAGCATAGAAACGTCAACAGCGGTTCCTAACATCATTGACTTATACAAGAGTGTGAGTGAAACAGTATCAAGTGTCAACTACATCGAACAGTACACCATTCGCGTATTTTCCACTCTCACACTACATCAACATGGCCACTAGATACAATCCTGCGTCGGTTGAGTTGACCTTTGCTCCCCCTGAGCCTCCATCAGATTCGCCACTGGTTTGCGTAAGGAGAATGAAAGCAGTACCTTACAGCATGCCTGGTAACACTGCAGAGACACGATACACCACTAAATAGTTATTATACGATAGCATTCTACAGTCATCATTCCCGATCTCTGTATTATAATGTTCATTGTCTTTGAAATATGGAATTGAGGTATAGTTTTATACACCAGGATATTGTTTATTTATGTTATTGTGGAAAAGTTTGATGAATCCACAGCAGGCCAGGTTTTCAACTTATCTGGCCTGTGACGATGCAGTAAAGAATTCAAGTGGCCCACTCCTCACAAGTGCTGGAGTAAAATGGTGGGCTTCTTAGGCATCCACTCTTGGACCTCTTCAAAGCATCTGGCACTAGCGCAGTGCCAGACCAGAAACTCTGAAACCAAAATTTGTGCCATGTGTCAACACACTGCCTACTGCACCATTTTTACACACAACAAAGCAAAGCAAAAATTACAAAGATCGGGTCAGATCTCTCTGACCAACTCAGCACATCTCACCCAGGTGGTATCAAATAGCACCAATTTCCCATGACTGCATTGCATCCGAAATATGTTCATTAGTCTCCTTTTCCATCCAATAAGGTGGGTGATATGTTCCCACTGATCTCAAATATAGATCTGTTCTTCTATAGTCTTGGATATGTTTTCCTATATTATTTGTTTGCCTCTAGGCCCTAGACTGTCGCTGAGGACCTAGAATAAGCACTCACTTGTCGTAATCATTTTTCATGACATGGCAGTATCAATCACTCAAAAATATTAAATATAAAAAAGGTAAATACTTTTTCCCTTACCACAATTCAAATTTGAAAACACAGTTACGTTGTACTAGCAAAACTCAGCTGAGCTGCTGGCTAGACTATGGCGTCCAACTGATAATATATAATATTTCCTGGAAGTCTCACGTCTAGCATTAACGAACTGTGTATATGGACAGTCTTCAACAAAATGGCAATTGGGCAATATTTTTTTTTTCTACGCCCGCTAATACTCGGCGAAATCTCAGGTTATTTTCTTATCTAACCTGACATTGATTTTACGTGAGTATCCCTTTTCTTGTACAAGACAGGTGCTCGCCATTCAGGCAGATACTACCGATTTCGGAGGTAATAGCTGGGTTCAAATCCCTGGTCGACGACATGTCTAATTTCGCCAGGTCTCGAGTTAATCAGTCCAATTGTCGACGAAAAATCCTTTGCCTGTCGGGTTTGTCCTGAATCACCCGTCGCCAGAGCGGTGTTGTAACCACTTGCGGCTCCCACTTTTTATGAAAGCTTCCAAAATCACGGACTTCCCCTCTTTTTGGATTTAAACTACAAAAAAAAAAAACTACACAAATTTTGTCCCCACTACTTCTAACGATTCTATGCTAAGTTATTTTTAGCTACTACCCTCCTATCCTGCCCCTAGTCCACATGCAGTTAGTTTTTATGCGTTAGGCTCAAGGACGCGTCAAAAGTGAATTTTGTGAGAAATATGCACAAATAACTGTCTGCTAATCTGTATTCAACAATACAGTCTTTCGTCAATATCTTCCGTGTTATCTGTCCGTCTGTGTAATTAAAAGTATATTATTTCTCAGGTTAAGATGGGCTATCCAACTAGCTAGTTTTTATTCTCCTAAATTTATTATTAAGAAAAAAACCTACTTTTTTCAAGGTTAGTTTTGAAATTTGTTTTTGTACCTTCGTTCACGGCGTTTGCCGCTATATTCAAACTAAAACGACTAATTACCGTAGAACGTCCAAGATACGTCTGTTTCTAACAAGAGCTAAGGTCGTTTTTCTTCCAATTCCTTAAATTGTGTCAACTAGTGGCGTAATTTTTTCTTTAAAAACTACCAATTGCGTCTTTTAGACTTTAGATTCAAATACGTGTTCAGACCGTCACATTTTTTTCTTTTATCTCCGTTTCTACCCCGTCTAAAAGGATAGGTCGTTAGTTTGCATGTTCTAACTAGTTAGTTTTCAATGACCCTAGAAAACGCTGGCGTAGGTGAAGAAGCAGCGGCATATCTTACCAATATTTTTATCCCTACATGTTATTTTACCTGTTATCTTTATAAATGGAGGAATTTTAACGTTGCATCACTGTAATTTCACATCTATATGCTTCCTCATAGGTTCCTTTAATTCTAGAAGCTATATTGTAATCATTAGCATAGGTGGACTGGTATTCTGGGTTTGCTGGCAAAGGGCAAGGCGTCTACACTATTCAACGCTCTCTGGAATCCTCAGCAACAATTACACATAGTCGTTAATGTAATCAAATATACCAACAGCACATGACATCATATAATGACATTTAATTATCGAGTTAATGGTGTCATGCATTCATGATAAAACTAAAACCTCATGTGTAATAAAAGGATATAGAGCACATGATGAAAATAGTTGTGTATAAAATAGTTCATATTTCTTAAATATTTCTTATATACGATATATTCTGATATGTATTAATTGTATGTTGTCAACATGGATATTTCAGAAAACGATGCACCGTATTGTACAACGGTACATATTTGATATACAGCGTGAGGCTGAAGTTACTGAAGGTAAATTCCTGTAAATGTAAAGGGACTCTTACTGATTGTGTCAATTACTTTGGATATCACTTAAATTGTCTCACAGTTTCCGTGATGCATCATGTACATACATACATACATACATACATATCAGAATTTTTTTTCTCCGTAAAATACCCTGACATGTGCTGACATGTGTTACGGGCGTTTTCCCGTATTGTGGGTATATTATGTCAATTATGTGGAATGTTTCTGCTTAGTGAAATATTTCTGCTTAGTGGAAGATTTCTGGAATTGACTATCGATATTACACTGTATCGCAAACCTGTAAGTTTATTTTCTAATCTCTTCATATTATCTTGGTTGCGTATTAAAGTTTTATACCTATATTCAGACGCTTGGCATTGTTGCGTATTCCATTTTTGACATTCATTTCTGGTTGACATTCTTGTCGATGTGTTTGCGTGTTAATCTTGACCCATAATCCAACAATAATTCATTGATTCTGCCATCAACATAACTTAGCAAGTCCGTGAATACAACTTCATAATAACTTGTCATGATACATCGTAGTTGACGATTTTACATCTTTTATTCATCTTTATCATACATCACAATATGATCACTTGAGTAGCAATTGATTCCCATCAAAGGATACGATACACTTCACAGTAATTTCACGTATCATCTACTTGACCTATAGCGGTCTTTCTAACAGTCAACAGCACCTTTGTCGGCTGTATTCATAATATATCACTTGAATATTGATTTATAGAATCGTTTATGCACGTCAGGCATATATATATATATATATATATATATATATATATATATATATATATATATATATATATATATATATATATATATATATATATATATATATATATATATATATATATATGTGTGTGTGTGTGTGTGTGACAGGGGCTAGGTATGGTGGCGGTGAACTTATGTCGATGTGGCTACCTCACACCCAAGACCCATGCACTAAGAAAATTTATTAAGGATCTTTTGACAGGGGTTGCAATTATTGGTTGCTTGCAACCCTCTCAGCAGCAGACTTAGCAATTCAAGCAACACAAAGCCTTATACAGATCAACATTTAATACTACCGACCACCCAGACAGTGTTCATAGACTTTGTGTCATGTCTCTGTTCTACCCACTCAGGGCGCCTAGTATCTTCGTTTTCTCTTGTCTGGACTGAATCTTCAAATAGGCCTGTTTGCCGCTCGCTATCTCTTTTATAAGCTCTAGGCTAATCACTCAACTTAATCCGCTGCGCGTATTAATTGCGCCACGTAAATAACACACGCGATTATCGCTCTAGAAATAGCGAAAAACACAAATATAGCCCAACTAATTTGTAGGCTTTATTGTGGCCTTGTAATAAATCTTCTTCTTGAAGATAATGTGGTGAAAAGGCACTAAACCACAGAGACAATATGGCTGACAAGATTTGTGAACCACGGAGACAATATGGCTGACAAGATGGCGCGGTCACATATTTCCCGCCTGATTTTGTTGTCGTCCCGACAACATCACTACCTCTGGCGCTTCAGTCGTATCAACCAAATCTGGAGAATCATCTTTGCCTTCACTTCTTCTCAGTTCGTTACCAGTGACTCTAATGCTTGGACTCGTTCTATCAGTTCGTTGGATGACATATGGACCTCCTGTCATTGTGGGAGCACGAACAACAATGTACTCCTGACCACATGTCACGAATTTTGGATTTCTCAGCGCAGTGCAATCTTTTCCTCACCAATTCTCCCACCCGTAGTGGAATAGGACATGGCAGCTTGTCACATCTCTCTTTCCGGACTGCTGTAAAATTCTGCAACGGTGCCTCTGCTCTTACGTGCGCCCCTCCTAGCCTGGAACCGTGTCCTTCAACGTGTTTTAGATGAGCCTCCTCCTCTGAATGTCGACCACTTTTCTTGGCGCCCTTGGGGTGACAGTTGCCACGGCCATCTCTTGGCTTGCACTGTGACGGCAATCTAAATGTGTTGGTACGTCTGGTGAGGGCGCTCTTTGATGGACAACCCGATATCAAATGGCCTGGGGACTTACAATGAAAACATCGCTTAGGAAGCGGGTCCTGGGGACACTTGGCTGCCATGTGGTTTGAAAAGTCTCCACAGTTGAAGCATTTTATTTCCCTAGGCTTCCTCTGTGCCTTGGGTCGCCTCCTGCTACCCTTATATTCCTGGCCGCCTTTGACTTTCTTTCCTGCAATAAGTATCTCACACTCCGGTCGATTACCAACCATCTTTATCCTTGAGTCATTCTGCTCCCCTTCTGTAACCTGACTCCCAGCCGCAGAGGGGTCTAGTTTAATGCCTGTGGACATCGATTCTGTACGTGGCCTAGTTCTCAGCATCTAAAACAACGAACTGTCCTGGTACGTCTCCCCTGCTCCTGAGTCATCGCATCAATTTTAGCCTGTAATTGAGCCACATGTGCTCTCAACCGCTCCACTTCTGCGTTTAATACATGTGCATCTGGTACCGTCACCGTATTTGCTGCTTCAACAGTGGCGACACCTGCTCCAGTAGCTGCTTCGACACTGGCAACACCAGCCCCAGAAGTGGGTTCAGTCCCTAAAAACCGTAGAGCATAGTCCCTCACCGACGTGAACGATGCTGTAGGCTCTTTCATGATCGTTTCCTTTGCAAGCTTTCTTAGTAGATCATCTCTAAGACAAGCAGCAAACTGGTAACGAAGAAAGGATGGCTCCAAAGGAGTGACGTTATTCTGCTTTTGTGCTCTTACAACACTTTCAAACACCTCGTGAATGCGATGGGAGAATTCCCAAAGAGACTCCCTTGCACCTTGCTGGGTAAAATAAAAAGTGGCCATTAGCTCTGGGATGCTTCGACGTTCCCCATACACCATAAGAATGGAATGTAGCATCGATTCTGGGTCATCGTCATCAGCCTGGATCCTCAGCTCCCCGCGGACACTTGGGGTCACACTGTCAAGAATAACATCTGCCTGGTCCTCTTTACTCATCATCCCTACTCTCCAGGCAGCTCTCACCTCTCTGACATATTCCTCGGCCGTAGGACCCGTGCGCTCCCCAAAGCACCGAACTCTCTTGTGAGTAGGTACCACGATGTACTGTACTCGTTCTGGTTGACGATCCAGCCCCACTACAGGGTCATCCACCTCAGCCACATCTTCGTTATCCAATCTACTAGCAGCACGTGTGTTGCGTGCCGCCATCTTGTTGCTAGTAGAGTTGACTAGAAATATTGACAAACTGGATGATCCCGTCCCTCACCGGGCACTGAACTGGGTGTTCTACTGTTTCGGCTTTTGCTACTCTGATTGATGAAGAGTTGCTTCACTGCGTGCTGTCTGTCAATCCTGCCGACGACGCCACTTGTGACAGGGGCTAGGTATGGTGGCGGTGAACTTATGTCGATATGGCTACCTCACACCCAAGACCCATGCACTAAGAAAATTTATTAAGGATCTTTTGACAGGGGTTGCAATTATTGGTTGCTTGCAACCCTCTCAGCAGCAGACTTAGCAATTCAGGCAACACAAAGCCTTATACAGATCAAAATTTAATACTACCGAACACCCAGACAGTGTTCATAGACTTTGTGTCATGTCTCTGTTCTACCCACTCAGGGCGCCTAGTATCTTCGTTTTCTCTTGTCTGGACTGAATCTTCAAATAGGCCTGTTTGCCGCTCGCTATCTCTTTTATAAGCTCTAGGCTAATCACTCAACTTAATCCGCTGCGCGTATTAATTGCGCCACGTAAATAACACACGCGATTATCGCTCTAGAAATAGCGAAAAAAACACAAATATAACACAACTAATTTGTAGGCTTTATTGTGGCATTGTAATAAATCTTCTTCTTGAAGATAATGTAGTGAAAAGGCACTAAACCACAGAGACAATATGACTGACAAAATGGCGCGGTCACACACACACACACACACACACACACACACACACACACACATATATATATATATATATATATATATATATATATATATATATATATATATATATATATATATATATATATATATATATATATTCTTTAATACCTGTTCATTTCAGAACCACTGTCTGAACATTAATCTACATTTGACCTTATATGCCACAACAGTTACCATTATCATTGTTTCTCACAATGCAGTTACGCCTATAATCGCGTCATCTCTATAATTCTTTGCATGTCATACCACGTTTGAATATTCACACTTTAATATCTATTTAGACTCATAGGTCTTTAAACACACATTATTATTTTGGCTTAACACCTGACCATATGACGGTTACACTTCTAAAATAAGTGGATCTACCACATAGTTAAACACTTCTATTGGCACATAGGCCACACATTAGGCATGAATGCCACACATCGACTCTTTTCGTTACTAGCCCACACACGTCAGCTAGCTATTTAACCGTATTTTTTTTTTTTTTTTGAATTCTAATCAAGTGAGGTGCTGCATGGTGCAACAATATAAATTGAAGTAAAACCAAAATGATTACAAACCATGCAGTAATCCTCAAGACGGGTGAAGTAGTTCATGGTAGGTGTTGGTTTTTTTTTTTTTAAATAACATTGAATATGTTCATTTCTTATACATATGTCGTAGATTTTATCAGATAGGTAATAGATGTTTATAGTCCTGTCTGAGCAGAGGTGATAGTGATGACAATGTGAAAGTAAGGGGTAAGAAATAGTTTTATCACGAGGTGATCGTATAAGAGAAAGGAAAGTCTCTGGATAGAATAATTTATCTAATCCAGCCTATCTGGACGACGATATTTAAATCAGACGCACTTTCTCTCCTTGTACGAAATACAAGTTACACTACACTCAAATGCACACAATTCTGTGACAAATACGCACGAACGTGAAAACAAACTATGAATAACATATAATGGATAGGGGTTGACCGACACGATAACTAAAGGTTTAATAAAGTTTATTATCAATAGAAGATCACAACAATAAGCATATACATTACTAGATCATGGTTTACAGACAAAATTGCAAAAAGAAGAAGTTAATCAAATAGGTTCTCCCCCTCTGGTAAAGGAAAAGAAAAGACGATCCCAACAGAGGTTAATTAACCCAAAAGATCAAAAGTTAACAATAAGTTATGAAATAGTCAGTATGTGAAAAGAATAGGTTCCTAATGTAATCTATCCCGTGAATACTCAGATTAATGATATAAAAAAGAAAGAAGAAACCACATAAGTATATGATGTTAACAAAAGACATAAGTTTCTTTCTCCGTTCATTCAAATCACACCCATTCAGTGGCCCCTTTCATGCTGTTGCTTACCCCAGTAGTTGTCGCAGGCAATCCAAGGAAATACACTAATAAGTAATAAGACTATTTAGTGTCAAATTTAAGTTTTGCCAAATCCAGCCCCAGACTCGCCGTAGTTGCTGACTGTAAATTTCACGGGAGTCGCTAGAGTCGGTGATTTAATTTGTCCTGGATACAATAAATTATCTATGCCTTCAGTTGGTTGGAGTAAGGTTCATGCGTGGTGATCGCCGACGTAGGATGAATAGAACATATATATAGTTCCTATGTTGTTTAGCATCAGGTGGCTGAGACGCTAGGTTAAGTTACACAAATGTTGCTGACAATATATTTCACCACAGCTGGCTGATGAGATTGATATAAGTAAATCTGGTAATAGTTCTGATCCAGTTAATGTTATCATTTAATGGTTCTATTCTGGTTTCTCTCATGAAAATGAGGAAAATTTGACCACACAGGTCACAGCAAGAAGCTCATCAATATTAAACATCCCTGGATGCTTATAATATTATACGTTCGTATGATCATAAGTTCATATGGCCATAAAAAGCCGCTAGTACTCAGGTTGATCAGCCTAGATTTTAGGAAAGAAAATATAAACATTTAACCAAATTATCAATATCATATTTAACACGTGTTTAAAATAGGACCTCTTCACCACTCCGTTATAAATTAGATTTAAAACACACGTGTCTAGCTTATCCTATCGTTTTTTAACGCGTGATGTGAACACTAGTCATTAAAAAAAATTACATAAAATGGATAGAAGTAAAAAATATATACGGTCAGTAGACAGTTATTTAATGTATGTACTAATCAATTTAAAACATCTGTTACTGGGAAATAGCGAGTAATTAAATTCACTTTACGGCTAAAAAAGATTTAGTTATTTAATTAGCACAGAAAATCTCAGTGAAATATAATGAATTCTTTAAACACACTAAATCACTTAAAGCTAGTATATAAATTACCGCAATCAGAAAAATGAAACACTCCAAGAAAATCTAATAATTTTCACTCTGTGCGAGAAATCTAAGATATCGAGCTAGTGAATTTCAGATAGATTTCTGAACAACTGATCATGGCTATCGGAGAGACATGGTATATATCCGTAAATTCCGTTCTATCGCTCTTTAATGCGAAAGTCACACCCACTGCCAGACCGGAGCCCATTTGCCGTTCGATTCTTGAATCAAAGGTAATTTTACCACCTCTGCCGCCGACAACCTCTCTGGCTTGACTTTCATCATCTCCGCCTTGCCGAATATCAGCTACGCAATTAATGCCCCTGAAAGATTTACAATCCAAGGTCCGTCTCAGACTTAACATCGCCCCTGATCAAAGAATCTATTACGCCATGCTCCGTGCTCTCTCTGTTCCACCGTGCTTAATTGCCAAACGGCTCACGTGTCAATTGCACTAGATAATCCAGCGTTTCTGTAGCAAAAAATAAACTAGATGGGGAGGGGCAAAAGTGGATGATCAATGCTGCACTATTTCCATCTGTGACATTTTGTCCGGGCTTGAAGACATGAAACCCTTTATGTCTCCTCTATGAAAACAGCGCTGCTGTTATCCGTATCTTGCGAGTGATTGCTATCTTCACTTTCCCTTTCTTCCTCACTGCTCCAGTTTCTACTCATAAAGTCTGCTCCCGCGTTTTGTTTTCCTGGTATGTATTCTATTTTGAAAGCATATACACTTAGGAACAACGCCCACCGCATAATCCTCGCGTTGAATTCCTTATTCGCTCTCAGAAAAGTCAGTGGGGCATGGTCCGTCTGCACTGTAAATGAAACGCCGTAAAGGTATTCGTGATGTTTCTTGATACCACTCACGAGTGCTAGACATTCTCTCTCTACTGTGGAATAGTTCTGTTCTGCTGTGTTCAATTTTCGGCTACCATAAGCGACTGGGAATAACAGGTTCGGATCATTGTCATCTGCTTGTAGCAGAGTTGACCCGATGCCTTGACCCGATGCGTCGACCCGCAATATAAAAGGTTTCTTAAGGTCAGGTAGCCGTAACATTGGGTATTCGGACAGCTGTCGTTTGAGAGTGCTGTAAGCGATGTTCGCACCAGCGATCCCTTGAATATCTGTTTCCGGTCGCATATTTTGGTAATTTCAGTAAGGGGTGTAGCCCGTTGGAAATTGTTAATAAATTTTCTGGTAAACCCGAACTTAATTTAAGTGCTGTTCTTGCTTGGTGATCAATTTCTTGTTCTTGGCTGGGCCACACCAAGGTAACGCTTATTCAAATCCACATGAATGAAACATTTGAAACTTCCGTAAATTGGAAAACGAAAAAAAATATGCTGTTTTTCGGTTAATTTGCAATTAAGTGTGTGCCGAAATTTGGATATGCTGACCCGTCCTCCTGGTTCGAAAATTTTTTAAAATGCTTTGGTTAATGCTTGAAAGTACCTGAATTGTATCCCATGCCTGGTAAATGGTTGAAAATAGTGTCCTTACTAAGTGCTGGGAAACAGAAAATTAAGACGTGTTCTCGCTGGAAAAGTTAAGCTTGCACTTCAGTTGCGATATCTGTTTGAGAGGTTCTGACAGACGTGAATGGTTACTTTCATTGTTTATTTGCAATAAGGGGCTAGATTATTGTCGTTCTGGATGTTACCTGTAAGCACTATTTTGGTAACATTCAGTAACATGTGCTCTTATAGCATGACCGGTGCGGGCCCAATGGGTCCAGGGGGGACCAGGAATGACTGGAAAATGGGACCTAGGAACCCCCCGGTAGTGAGTTTGGTAATTCGGACAGTAAAGCGTTGGTATGCTAAGTGCAACCCCATGGGGAAGTCTATTTGTTGTTGATTAAAATGGTTTTTTAACGTGTGTCTTTCTTCGTTCGGGGCCTCTTTGCTGCAACTATTTTTCTCAATGTTCTTGGCAACTGGCCACATGCAGCCTTGAGAAATGGAAATGCAGGGAAGTCAAGCTTTTCAAATCCAATAAGACATTTGCTAGGTCTGGCTGTGAGACCAGTTTCCTGTAGTCTCCTGAGGAGCATAGTAACCGTAGCAATATGTTCGTCGTAGATTTCCGATGCAATTAATGTGTCATCCATGAAATTATGGATATGCGGACTTTGCAATGGTTCTAAAAGCTTTCTCATCATTCTGGTAAAGACTCCTGGTGCGTTATGCAATCCGAACAGCGTCACGTTAAAGGTATAGTGTCCTTCACTGGTGCTGAAAGCTAACAGGGGCTTAATTTCCTCCATGACTGGTATTTGGTAGTAACCTTTACTAAGGTCAATCTTTGAGAAAATTCTTGCCCTGCTAAGCTTGGTGAACAGCTCAGAAGCGCTCTGGAGAGGTTCCGGCTGGAATTCCGTTACAGTGTTAAGTAAACGGTAATCTATGCACATCCGAACTTCCTTATTGGGCTTCTGTAACAGCACTACACTGGAACTGTAAGGAGAGATAGACTCACTGATAATTCCTGCTCGACGTAGTTTGTCTATTTCTCCACGTAACGTATCAGCTTTAGCATACGGGATGGGGTATACTCTGGTCCGGACAGGTGTCTCGTTTGTCAGTTTCATATCGAACTCTACGAGATGTGTTCGACAAGGTACATCCGTCAAAACTGCTGTGCACTTTTTCGGTAGCGTCCTCGTTTCTGTCTGTTGTGCTTCAGAGAGATTGTCACCGAATTTCACATCTTGGAAAGATTCCGTTTGTTACAATGGATATTCCATGCAACTATCGTCATATTCCTCATCTTCTGTTGCTATGGCGACCGCCAGGAGATGTTCGAAGGACGGCACCGGTCTTTCCAAGTTTTTCTTTAGCAGATTTACATGGTAGACCTTCTCCTTTCCTTTAATAGAGATCTTGTATTTCGTTCTTGGGATCTTTTTGAGGACGGTAAACGACCCTTGCCATCCGATGCGCAGTTTGTTGCTTCCGGTTGGAAGTAGCAACAAAACCTTCTCCCCTGGTTGGAGTTCTCTCTCTTTAGCCGCTTTATTGTACCGTTTAGCGTGCTTTGTGCGTGCTTTCTTAATGTTGGTTGTTGCTAGATCCCATCCTAGTTGTAACCTTTCCTTAACTTCCGATACATACTTGCTGGCTGAGACGACTGTCTCGTCGGCCTTTTGGTCTTTCAATGACCGGAGTAAGGCTTCTAGCGGCCCCTTAATAGTTCTGCCGAATTAAAGAGTAGCTGGTGGTAAACCTGTAGAGGTCTGGTGTGGTAAATGAGGTTACTGGTGTTATTAATTAAGGGTAAACATAGTGAAATCAAGCTGTGTAAGTTCCCTGAGTCTTCTTCTTCTTCTTCTTCGTACACTCTCAGACGTCCACTTGAATGTTCTCAAAGAAAGCAGTAGTCAGTTTGAGTCTATTTCAATCCCCGTAAAGCTTTTCCACGAAAGGAGCTGGCGTCGGCCATATGCACTTTCTCTGTACCACATATAAGGGGCAACTTTGAAGCAGATGTTCAGCAGTCATTTTATCAGTGCCACAGTTACACTGATCGGTAGTTCCTATCTTTAGCTCGTTGAATAGATGGTATCTCAATCTGTTGTGGCCAGTGCGGAGTCTGAAGATTACCACTTGTTTTCTTCGGTGGAGCTGGTAGTAAGCATCATTCTGTGTGTGCCCTGGATGTTCTACATTCCATTTGTTTCTGTAACTGATTCTGATAAAACTCTTTCCCTACTCAAAAGTTATGCTTGCATCAGGCTGAGGTAGATGTGAACCTTCTTTTGCCATTCTGTCAGCCTCTTCATTGCCGGCGATGTTACAATGAGATGGGATCCACTGGATCACAACACTTTTGAATCGTTGACAAAGTTTGTGGAGCACTACTCTGAGATCATCCAGGTCTGTATTATTTTGTCTTTTCAACGTTGCAATTACTGACTGTGCATCAGTAAAGAAAGCAACTTGTCTCTCTGCCGTTTCTTCTGTCAATATAACCTCTGCTGCAGTTTTCAAGGCCTCTGCCTCTGCTCTGAAGTTGCTGGAGAATCGTCCTGTCGCCACAGACAGCCTTTTTTCTGCACCAGTGCTTAAGGTCAGAAAGACACCCCCACCTCCATTTTCTGTTGCATTTGTTGCTAATCCAGCTGTGTACGCATGGGTCCAGGTGTTGCGTGGATAACGTTTCTCTATGTATTTTGTCGCTATGGATTTTCTATCTGTTGCAGTTTGGCTCTTTTTACTTTCAATTCCAGGAATGTTTTCCATCATTTTAGGGAAACGATTTTGTTTCCAAACTGGAAGCTTGTGTGCAGTGTAGATGGGTTTAACAGTGGATATTTCATCTATGGATACTGCTCTCATTTGTGTTTTGGTTGATTCTACAAAATTACTTCGTTTGAGTCTTTGCCTTCTGAGAGCATTTATTATATGGCACATTGTGTGGTCTGTTTGTCTTTTGAATTTTTCGGCCTGTTGTTGAGCCCTGCAGTCTCTTCTATCTGTCATTGGCTGGAGGCTTGTAATCTTTTCGAGTTCTTTTATAGGTGTTGACTTCATGCCTCCCGTTATAATTCTCATTGCTTGATTTTGGAGTCTGCTAATTTTATCGAAGTTTGTCTTAGCTGCTGTTGCCCATGCTGCCATGCCATATTCAAGAACTGGCCTCACTCGCCCTGTGTACAACGTCTTAAGCACTTTCTCATCTGCACCCCAAGTTGTTCCAGCAAGTTTTTTCATAATTGCCATTCTTTGTCTTGCTCTCATTCGATTTCTGTCAACCTGTTTTTTTCCAAGTCAGACGGCGATCAAAAATAATGCCTAGGTAGTTCGGATTTTCATTTAAATGAAGATTTACTCCGTTTAGTACTAGTTTGAAGCTCTGAGGTCTAGTTGAGAGGGAAAATACAGTGTACGTTGTTTTCTCTTCTTTAATCTTCATGAGCCATGTTGTGGCCCACTCTTCCAGTGATGTTAGTGCTTGCTGCATCAGAATGTTTGCAGTAGTGATACGTTCTTCAGAGATCCACAACGCTAAGTCATCTGCAAAGGAAGCATTGTGTGCTATTTGTTGAATATTGTCAGTTATGTCATTTATGTATGCAAGGAACAGTGTAGGTGACAGGACTCCCCCTTGTGGGACACCCTGCTCTAATATAAACTTTTTACTAGTCTGTCCTTGCAGCTGTACTCTGGCGGTTCTATTTTCCAGGTAGTGACCAATCCATTTGTACATTCGCCCACATACACCACTTCTCTGCAGTTTGACTTTCAATCCCTCTTTCCATACTGTATCGAAAGCTTTTTCTAAATCTACCCAAACCACTAGCGTGTGTTTTTTTTTCGTGGAAGGCATCTTCGATTTCCTGAGCTATATATGTGATTTGATCCTCGGTGGATCTGTGTTGTCTGAATCCTGCTTGTTGATGGTTTAATAGGTGTTTGCTTTCCAGGTGCCACATCAGTCTGGTATTTATCATGCGCTCCATCAGTTTTCCTACACAGCTTAGTAGGCTGATCGGTCTGTAACATTTGGTTCTTTCGGGTCCTTGTCTTTCTTTGGTATAGGTATCAGTATAGCTTCTTTCCATGCCTGCGGGACAATTCCTCTTTTCCAACTGTAGTTAAATACTGCCAGAAGCTTCTTTTTTGCCCTTGTGCCGAGACCTATTAACATTTCATTGGTTATTCCATCTTTTCCAGGTGACTTCTTTTTCTTTAGTGACTTTATTGCCTCTTCCATTTCCGCCATTATCAAATGTGTCATCATATGCTCTTCAGGTGCAGTCTGTGTGTTGTCATGAATCAACTGTTCATCTGTGACGATTTTCTTCCTGTCAGCGGGGACATCAATGTGATTTGCGCTAGCAAAGTATTCTATAAATGCATTTGCAGCTTTTTTGCCTATCAGCTTATTGTCGCCGTGTTTCAGTGCGATTTGTTTGTAATGAGATCCTTCGTTGTTCAAGGCTCTAACTAGTTTCCATAGCTTATTTCCGTCTTTATCTAAGTTTAGATTTTCTGTTTTTTCTTTCCAGCAGTCTCTTGTTGTTTTATTTAATGTTTTTCGGTATTTTGCAGTGGTGGCTTTGAGTAATATGTTTGCTACAGATGTTTGTTCTCTTTCTGCTGTGTTTCTGACCTCTGTTACTTCATCTTCAAGCCTTTGAAGTTCTTCAGTCCAGTAAGGTTTGTAATTTTGTCTTGCCCCTCTGGGAATGGAATCAGTGGCTGCTTGTAGTACGGCTCTGTTTAGGCTTTCGACCATCGTTTTCATATTGCCGTGCCGTGTATTAATGGTTTCACAAAGCCTGTCTGACAACATTGAAAAATTGTCCCAGTCAGCTCGTTTGTAGTTCCATCGAGGAAGTAGTTTTTCTTCCTGCGGAACAAATTCCATATTTATGACCAGTTTTATTGGTTTATGGTCACTACCTGCTAGCTGATCAAGCACATGTCTGTCTATTTTATGTCTGATATCTCCTGTAGAAAAGGCTAGATCTGGAGTGGAAGTAGTGTGCCATCTTCTGGAGTAAAAACTGGGGTTGTCATCGGGATTGTTGATTAGGTGAAGATTTGTATCTATCTCCCAGTCCTCCACTTCGTCTCCTCTGTTGTCTGTATCTGGGTATCCCCATCTTTCAGAATGGCTATTGAAATCTCCTACCACTACGCAATTTGAGTCCTTTATTTCCATGCAGGAAAGTGACAGATCCTTGTTTGGTGGGCCATACAGATTGTAAATACGGATGCACGTTTCATTGATTGTTATGTCCACCCCAATTATTTCAGACTGATTTCTGAGGTTCACGGATACTTCGCTGCTTGGTAGAGAATTTCGCGTGAGTATCAAAACACCTCCTTTGTGTCCTTCTCGGTCGAGTCGGAAGGCCTGGTATCCTCTAACTGAAAATCTGTGGTTGTTGTTGAGGTGAGTCTCTTGAATGCATGCAACATCTATATTTTCTGCGTATAGTCGGTTTGTTAAAGGAACTTTTTTGTTGCGAACTCCTTCCGCATTCCACTGCAGAATGCTGAGTGTTTTGTGAGCTTTGTCAGCGATTCTAGCCTTTGGCCTCTGGTAGCCCAGCGGAACGCTACGGAGTTATTGACAATTTGCTTTCGGTTTAATGACGTCATCATGGAGCGGCGTACGTTGTACTGTTTCGTTGGGCCTGTGGCCCAGTACATCCGATTTCAACGGGCATTTATTTCGGGTTGCCTACCTTAGCCTTTGACTGTCCCCAGTCTACCTGCAAGGCAGCAGTGTGGTCTCACTGACTGACTGGATTCTAAAAAAACATGTAGAGAATCACCAACGTCAAAAAACAATGTCCGACATATTGGACAGGAACCGGAAGACCCCTGAGTCTAATTGTTGATGATTCTCAGAGTCCCTATCCGCCACCTCTCAGATCTCACTCTGTGTAAAATAGGCTCTGTGATGTTGTGTGGCTGAGTGTGTCTAGGGTAATGTATTTAATATAGGGCCGAAATAAAATGTAAACAGAACTGTAACTCAATAATATTAAAGTGAGTAAGACTTTTGTTAAAGTTTAGGTAATTATATTACAATTTAATTTCCCTGTACCTCACTTTTCTGGGACAGGGATTGTCAAACTCAATAAATTTGTTTATATACACTATTTAAAATAAATAACTGGAACCCTGTCCAAGTATCTTGTTTCTATGAATAAAGATCACTGTAAGAATTCCACCCACTGATCTGTCTATCTGCTTGTACGTATCATTGTTAATATGTTGGACAGATTGTCTTTGTCATCATCTCAAGGTAAGTTTATTATTTATTATTATGCCTATGGTTGTGGTGGAATAATTGATGTTACACTCTCAGTGCCGGTCTAACGGACTTAACTTATAAAACTGGTGACAACTGTTGGTCCTTGGGTTCTCATATGCATTCAACTGGCTTTAGAGCTGAAGAAATGGGGTAGCTGCGGCAACAAGGCTGAGCGTTCCTCCCAAACTTTCTTCCCTCACCCGGTTTCCTGCCACCAATAGGTATGCTGGTATATGACCCTCAAACAAGAATATCACATATCATAAGCTTGACTTTGGCAGTTAATGGGTTTAACTGCTTTAAGTGTCCAGACGGTGAAAGCTTTGGTCACACAGGCTCTCCTACTGATGTCAGCTTTAGATAGTTTTAATTTCAAATGGCAGTAGTTTCCGGCGAAATGTTAATTTTATTGCCCCAAGCTACACTACACCTTAACCAATCAGAACGCGTGTAAAGAAATTTCTAACTTTTCTCACGCAACCAAATTGAGCAGTTGATAAGTGTGTTTGTTCGTCTGTCTCAATTTTTATTTATACGATATCTTTGTTATTAATGGGTCAATTTGTAATATTAAAAGTGATTATTAAAAGGACAACTGTCCTCTATCTTCCTATATAGGTTTCCTTTACCCATTTATCCCCGTTTTCATCTTGGTAATTTTTTTCTAATTTATAGTGCTCTGTTCACTGAACTAAAATATTAATAAAATAATTTTCTAAGGCCAGATAATTTCTTACTAAGAAAAATTTTATGATATATATTAACCAATATTAGCGCTACCCTTCAAGACATCCCTGTTATATATAAAAAAATAAATTATCTAAGTTTCTTTTCAAACGCACAAGTTAGGCTTGATTTCCATTGTAATCCACCTTCTCTCTCCCCTATAAAACGAAGTAACAAGTTGGTTCGTTGCCAAGCTTTACGGCTTTCGTCATAAATATTGGGAAGGGTCGAGCGTGTGCGTGTGTGTTTGGGGGAGGGAGGGGGGGTGGTATTTTTACGCTTGGCGTTAGAAAATTCAAATTCTTTATTTTAAATGTTAGCGGTTTGATTTGACGATGGCCTTGAGACCAAGGTCAAACATAAAATTTATTTATAGATTTTTAACTGTAATAGTATATCAGAGCTGTGTGCTTCCAGTGCTTCTCTATGGTGCGGAATGCTGGAGAGTTGCAGAGAGGGGGGTGTCGAGGTTGTCCTCTTTTCGCGCAGCATGCCTGGGAAAAAATCACCGAATCTTTTGGCCGAATACCATCACCAACCAAGATCTGCTTGCTCGGAGCATGCAAGAGGACATGCACACCATATTAGCTGGCAGACGCTGAAGCTGGGTTGGCCATGTCCTCAGAAGAGACCCCGATGCCATCACAAGAACAGCTATGCTTAGGACCCCTGAGGGAAAACGAAAGAGAGGCCGACCAAAACAACCTGGCGGAGGTCTGTAGAGGCTGAGAACGGGGAATGAACCGGGGTTGGGGTACTGTGCGGGGGTGGCTGCCGACCGAGCAAGGTGGAATCAATTTGTTGTTGCCCTACAAGACGCCACTAGGCGTAATGGCCACTGACTGCTTTGACGGTCGGCGGCTAAGGATCAAAGAAGAAGAACTGTAATAGTGGAAAATTCAAATTATTTTGTCCACCTTTTAGCGGTAAGTTTGACCTTGCCGTTGGCAATTTTTCAAATATAGTAGTAGTGGTTTATAGGTTGTAAATTTACGTTACTAGATTGTTGAATCGGGGAAATTTGAGCGGGGTGTTACACGGAGTTACTTTACTATACCTGGGGATCTTCCCTGTAGGCGAATAAGGCTGCAGGAATGAAAAGGTCCCAATCTCCAGGTTTCTCTTGTCACAGCTTACGTAACATCATCGTGAGGCTGCCGTTGAAGCGTTCTACGAGCCTATTTCCGGCCAGATGGTAGGGGCTTATGTGGATGTGCTTGGCCCTCAAGATCTCCATTAACAGGCTACGGAATTGGGATCCGTTATCCGTCAAAACATGTTGAGGGCATCCCAACCGTGTGAAAATGTGCACTAGGGCTTCTGTGACATGCTTGGAATCCGTGCATGTTAGCGGTATAGCTTCAGCTCATATAGTGCATGTGTCGACTAAGGTCAAGATAAACCTGTTTTTTTTGGTTCTTTCTAGGGGTCCACACGTTGGCACTGGGTGCAGGATTTCACGTACCTGATAATATCAGAGTTCATTCCTGGCCACCAATAGTGAGTCGATATTCGCTGATTAGTGGCGTTTTGTCACAAATGTCCGCTAAAGGGAAGAGAGTGTCCCATTTCTAAGATTTGGTCTCTGTACTGTGTCGGTACTAGGAGCTGATTATGCCCTTGTTCAGGGTTGCCCGTTCTACGATATAGTACGCCATCCTCGGAAATGATGTCTCCATTAGGTCCGGGGTCCTTGGCCATGGGCAGTTTCCTAAAGCAGGGCTCCAAGGTAGGGTCCTTTTGTTGCGCCTCTTTAAGTTCCTTAGGTAACAAATTTGGCGCAGGCTCCCGTTCCTTCTTGGTTTGCCCTCTTGTGGTCACTGCTGCCACAATCGGCTCTTTCGGTCTCCCAACAAACACATATCTACATCCAAGTATTACTGGGTAGATAGGATCATCCATAATAGCCGCTCTGATAACACCTCTGACAAAATCAGAGTGTATCTCCACCAATGCGATTGGAAGCGTCATGGGTGCATTACTCTTGAAAACTCCACATAATTTGACGGTGTCTTCTGTCTCTTGACCAAGTTTGACCAAATGCCTTGCGACAATACAGTCAACAGATAATTCTGTGTCAAAAAGACAAGATGTTGAAGTCCCGTTCAAAATAACAGTTCCTCGCGTTGAGGGCTTCTCACCCTCAGGTTGAGAATCACTGACATTAATTCTCCGTTGCGAGTCTGTTAACAAACAACCGATTCTATTCGTCCCGGTGTGCTTGCTCTGATCAGATGTCCCTTGTGCAGGGGTCTTTCCCTTGTCTTGGCCTTTCTGGCGGCTGTGCCATGTAGGCCGGTCGGGCTGATCAGGATTCTTGTTGGTGGGGTATCTGTTTTTAAAGAATTTCGATTTGTCCTGGGGAGGGTTCTGAGGTAAACTTTCTCATTGATTATTGTGCTGGAAAGAATGGAAAGACGGCTCTGGGTTATTTTTCCGAAAATGCTCATTTGTCGGCTTGCGTTTTGTGCTGGGAAGCTCGGCCAAAGCATTCACGTAACGTTCAGACTTACTAAGAATGTCATCCAACTTTACTGCGCCTTGTTCAGCCAGAAATCTACGGGTTTCGTTTGACAAAGTGGATTTTATTTGTTCTGTAAGAACAAATTCCAGAAATCCTTCAAAAGTGAGAGGGAGCTCGGAAAGTTCCATGCACTTTGTCAAATATCCTGTCAAGCGTGAAGAGAATTGATGAAATGTCTCCGTGCCTTCCTTTCTGCTGTTTCTGAACAGGTGCAAAAATTTGCGAGCTTTCATTTCGAAACGCTCCAGTAAAGCCTTCTTTAGCATGTCGTAGTTGTCTTGATTGCTGCTTCCCAGTTTTACGTAGACGTCATAAGCACTACCTTTTAAAGCCTGCGAAAGCTTTAGACACCATCGGGAACTCTCTAACCCATACAGTGTCGCCATCCTCTCAAATTTCTCGAGAAACGAGTAAATTTTCTCATTTGGGCTTGGGAAAGATTCCAGGGCGAAAGACATAGCTACGAGTTGAGGAGATTGGGTACTGGATTGATCAGTTAACTGTGACTGAGGTGGAGACTCTCCATTGCTGGAGGAAGACATAGCACCGCGACTTTGGACCTGTAGGGCCTTAAGCGCCAGTTCGTGCTGTCTCTCCTTCTCTCTTTCCTCATGTTGTCTTTCCTTCTCCCTTTCGTTTGCCCTGCGAGCTTCCATCTCTGCCTCAATTTTCTTCTGCTCCAATTGAGATTGACGCTCTTCCGCTTCTTTCTTCTCCGCTCTATCTTCCTTCTCCCTAGCTTCTGCTACTTTCTTCTCCGCATCATATCTGTCAAGTTCTTCGTTGACAAATGCGGTCACTTCTTCTCCTTGCAAACCTGTTTCCTTTGCTTCCTCTCTTAGCATTGCTCTAAGTTTAGCACGCTCAGCCATGTCAAATAACTGGATGCCGTTAACTCGAGAAAGAAAGAAGAAAAGAAGGAGAGAAAAACCTCTATCCTTAACCAACTTTACGAGAAAAAAACCAACAACAAAAAATATTTCACTGAGATACCTCCTGTTCCGTTATCAGTTCTCTAATCTATCGCTGTTATTACCTGGCACAAGGCTCCTAATACAGACGACTAAGCCAAATAAATGGTAGACCAGGCTAATACTGGAAAAACTACTATTACTAACAGTGGAAAAAAATTTTATTATAAAAATGAAGGAGAAAAAAAATGTCTCTTATTTTATAAATCCACCAAAAACTCGCCCACTCTAGAAGTCAGTTAAGAGTAAGGGGCGTTATTAACTAGACGTAAAGTCAGAAATCGGTCCTTAGTTTTGCTTAAACTCTGCTGCTTCTAAAAAAAAAACAGTGATTGTTAAACGATCGCGCGTACAAAATGCCTTGAACAAAATACCATATATCTCATATTTCTGACAAAGATTGATATCAGAACATATTGCACGTAACTCTATGATGCTGTGGAAAGAAAACCCGTCCTATATGTGTGAGGTCAAACACCCGGTAACTAAGATCGTTGTCTAGGGGATAATTAATTTTTATACAATAACTTCACAAGACAAACTCACTCACTCTCCATCTAGATGAAAACTCAGATTCAATACCAGACTTTAGAAATTTATCTACACTCAGACTTAGAGTTCAGTCCCGCGACGAGCGACCGTTATGTCATAGATTTTATCAGATAGGTAATAGATGTTTATAGTCCTGTCTGAGCAGAGGTGATAGTGATAACAATGTGAACGTAAGGGGTAAGAAATAGTTTTATCACGAGGTGATCGTGTAAGAGAAAGGACAGTCTCTGGATAGAATAACTTATCTAATCCAGCCTATCTGGACGACGATATTTAAATCAGACGCACTTTCTCTCCTTGTACGAAATACAAGTTACACTACACTCAAATGCATACAATTCTGTGACAAATACGCACGAATGTGAAAACAACTATGAATAACATATAATGGATAGGGGTTGACCGACACGATAACTAAAGGTTTAATAAAGTTTATTATCAATAGAAGATCACAACAGTAAGCATATACATTACTAGATCATGGTTTACATACAAAATTGCAAAAAGAAGAAATTAATCAAATAGGTTCTCCCCCTCTGGTAAAGGAAAAGAAAAGAGATCCCAACAGAGGTTAATTAACCCAAAAGATCAAAAGTTAACAATAAGTTATGAAATAGTCAGTATGGGAAAAGAATAGGTTCCTAATGTAATCTATCCCGTGACTACTCAGATTAATGAAGAAACCACATAAGTATATGATGTTAACAAAAGACATAAGTTTCTTTCTCCGTTCATTCAATTCACACCCCTATCATGCTTTTGCTTACCCCAGTAGTTGTCGCAGGCAATCCAAGGAAATACACTAATAAGTAATAAGACTATTTAGTGTCAAATTTAAGTTTTGCCAAATCCAGCCCCAGACTCGCCGTAGTTGCTGACTGCAAATTTCACGGTAGTCGCTAGAGTCGGTGATATAATTTGTCCTGGATACAAGCTGAGACGATTACAGCTATGCCTTCAGTTGGTTGGAGTAAGGCTCATGCGTGGTGATCGCCGACGTAGGATGAATAGAAAATATATATAGTTCCTATGTTGCTTAGCCTCAGGTGGCTGAGACGCTAGGTTAAGTTACACAAATGTTGCTGACAATGTATTTCGCCACAGCTGGCTGATGAGATTGATTCAAGTAAATCTGGTAATCTGGTTCAGTTAATATTATCATTTAATGGTTCTATTCTGGTTTCTCTCATGAAAATGAGGAAAATTGGACCACACATGTCACAGCAAGAAGCGCATCAATATTAAATATTCCTGGATGCTTATAATATTATACGTTCGTATGATCATAAGTTCATATGGCCATAAAAAAGCCGCTAGTACTCAGGTTGATCAGTCTAGATTTTAGGAAAGAAAATATGAACATTTAACCAAATTATCAATATCATATCTAACACGTGTTTAAAATAGGACCTCTTCACCACTCCGTTATAAATTAGATTTAAAACACACGGGTCTAGCTTATCCTATCGTTTTTTAACGCGTGATATGAACACTAGTCATTTTAAAAAATTACATAACATGGATAGAAGTAAATATTATATACCGTCAGTAGACAGTTATTTAATGTATGTACTAGTCAATTTAAAACATCTCTTACTAGGAAATAGCGAGTAATTAAATTCACTTTACGGCTGAAAAAGATTTAGCTGTAAGTTATTTAATTAGCACAGAAAATCTCAGTGAAATATAATGAAAACTTTAAACATACTAAATCACTTAAAGGCTAGTATAAATTACCGCAATCAGAAAAATGAAACACTCCACGAAAATCTAATAATTTTCACTCTGTACGAGAAATCTAAGATATCGAGCTAGTGAATTTCAAATAGATTTCTGAACAACTGATCATGGCTATCGGAGAGACATGGTATATATCCGTAAATTCAGTTCTATCGCTCTTTCATGCGAAAGTCACATCCACTGCCAGACCCGAGCCCATTTCCCGTTCAATTCTTGAATCAAAGGTAATTTTACCACCTCTGCCGCCGACAACCTCTCTGGCATGACTTTCATCATCTCCGCCTTGCCGAATATCAGCTACGCAATTAATTTCCCTGAAAGTTTTACAATCCAAGGTCCGTCTCAGACTTAACATCGCCCCTGATCAAAGAATCTATTACGCCATGCTCCGTGCTCTCTCTGTTCCACAGTGCTTAATTGCCAAACGGCTCACATGTCAATTGCACTAGATAATCCGGCGTTCCTGTAGCAAAAAATAAACTAGATGGGGAGGGGCAAAAGTAGATGATCACTGCTGCACTATTTCCATCTGTGACATTTTGTCCGGGCTTGAAGACTGTAGTGAAATTGACAGAGATACAACGGTAAAATATCTCCAAACATAACATTTAAGGATAAAAACAGAATGCGTAGGCTGCTGTAGTACATGATCGCCTAGACCGCAGGTCATCATCCTCCATAAAAATTGACTTGCTAGACAGGAGGGGAACGGAGGATCAAAAAAGGAAAAAAATATGACTGGAAAGGCTAAAGAGACGCAATTGGGGGGGAAACGGAGAAAAGTCACGTCCCCCAAATTGACACGAGGTACGGAATGGACGCTTTTGCGCGATACCAAGCCCTTGATTTGAATTCAGCGGCTAAAACGCAGATGTTAGAAATATTACAAAAATTAAAAAGTACTTTTTTCTTAATATTAATGTTAGGAATATAAAAATTAGCTGGCCGGATGGCCTATTCTGAGCAGTGAACGAATATGTTCTTAATTTTACAAACGGATAGATAAGATTGAAGATAATGACAAAAGACAGTGTTGTTCACATCAGCGACATGACTGTATGGAATAAAAAGTGTCGCTATTTTGCACAAAACACACGACCTCGAACGCAGGTGTCCAAATTTACTTAGTATTGAGGATAGGGGTTTTGGGTGGTGGCTGTGTCTAAATATAACTTTTAACGACAAAATTTTGGAGGGGAGAGAAAGGTTGGTTCAAAAAACAAGCACATTTTTTTTAGAAACACAAGTAGAGACGGACAGACTAACAGATAACCATCCATACTTGACTGAAGCATGACTGAAATGACTTTATGGTAGGAAATTTGAATCTAAAATAAAGCTGGGCAGTGATTGGCCACAGACAATCATATCATTAGCGCTCAGACGCGAAAGTGGGGCCATTCTTCAATAGTTGTTCAGTGATAGACACAGATTTTAAAGTGTGGTGATTTCCATATGAAAGAAAGTGTAAGAAGATTAGGGACGCCATACTATAGCCAGCAGCTCAGCTGAGTTTTGCTAGCAATTCTGTGTTATTTATTCATAATCTGGTAAGATTGAAATTATTTCTTTATATATTTTGAATATTGTTTCATGTTTGAGTGATTTGATACTGCCATATCGAAATCTAGCCTTACAAACAAGTAGGAATTGCTCTAGACCCCCCGCCCTAGTCAGGGTCTAGGGACCACCAATGTACATAAACTCCAGCCAGAGTTAGGCAAGACAGATCAAGTGTTGAGAATAATGAACCATATTACCTATCCTCTTTTAGGGAAGGAAACTATAAAAAAAAAAATATTTTTCAGAATCTATAGTCTGGGAGGATCTAGCTGATGTAAAACCACCATGGTAAATGTGCTGTTTGGTCAGAGAGATCTGACCTGTCTGTATGATGTGGTTGTTGTGTCAGTGTTGTGTCCAGACGTGGGTAGAGAATAGATTTTGACACATAGCCCATACTTTGATTGCAGAGCTGTGAGTTTCTATAGTCAACAAAGCAGTATCTGTTCAGTTGGTGACTTACTCGAGTGTATCTGTGCAGCACTTGTGACAGAGACCACCATTATTGCCCGCCAGCACGGAGAGGTGGGACCACCTGATTTCAGCACCAGAGCTACAACTAAGAGATGAGTGAGCCTCTGGTCTGCTGGACATTCACCAACCCCGTTCAGTTACTAATACCCTCATAAAAATTCCCACCATTTTCTGGACACTGTGTAGTCAATATAGACAGGTGTGATGAGGCCACCCCAACAGCACAAATATCAAATATCCTCCCAAGTAGATGGCTACTAGGACATTTTAATAAAACTAACTAGTATAGTACATGTATATGTGCACTATTGCATTTATGATATAATATTCCATGCATTTCTTTTCATAATCTCTAAATCCTTTTAAGTTCTGGTCAACCTAAAAAATTGATCCAGAACAAAATAAATGTAATATAATTTTATCAAAAAGTTTACACACGTGAGTTAGTTCAGTGTATTTTAACCTTTATTAATATTATTAGACTTGTTAAATATCTGTGGGTATATCTATAACATATTACACCACAATACATATCATAACCCTAGACACTTTACGTAGCCACATTCATAAAAAAAAATTAAGTGTGAGGTCGTAGTGGTAGCAAGAAAGGCCTTCTGACAATTCTCAACTACATTTTATCTCAGGAGCCTTCACAGCTGGCCTCATACAATTACAATTAGTAATATCACCATCATACAATACCATAAACACCACTACAAAGACATGAAACCCGTTATGTCTCCTCTATGAAAATAGCGCTGCTGTTATCCATATCTTGCGAGTGATTGCTGTCTTCACTTTCCCTTTCTTCCTCACTGCTCCAGTTTCTACTCATAAAGTCTGCTCCCACGTTTTGTTTTCCTGGTATGTATTCTACTTTGAAAGCACATACACTTAGGAGCAACGCCCACCGCATAATCCTCGCGTTGAATTCCTTATTCGCTCCCAGAAAAGCCAGTGGGGCATGGTCCGTCTGCACTGTAAATGAAACGCCGTGAAGGTATTCGTGATGTTTCTTGATACCACTCACGAGTGCTAGACATTCTCTCTCTACTGTGGAATAGTTCTGTTCTGCTGTGTTCAATTTTCGGCTACCATAAGCGACTGGGAATAACAGGTTCGGATCGTTGTCATCTGCTTGTAGCAGAGTTGACCCGATGCCTTGACCTGATGCGTCGACTCGCAATACAAAAGGTTTCTTTAGGTCAGGTAGCCGTAACATTGGGTAGTCGGACAGCTGTCATTTGAGAGTGCTGTAAGCGTGTTTGCACTTAGCATCCCAAATAACTATTTCTGGTCGCCCCTTTTTGGTAATTTCAGTAAGGGGTGCCGTTCGCCCGTTGAAATTGTTGTCTGATCTGTCTCCAAGATGAATCTTGATCCCATAAGATATTTCTGGAGTTTGGAGAAACAGAAGACAACCGCAAGGAGTTCCCTTTCTACAATCGGTATTTCTGTTGGAGTTAATTTTCGACTGACGTACAGGATTGGATGCAGACAACCATCGAATTCCTGTAGAAGCGTACCACCGATTCCTGATCCAGAGACGTCGACTCTAAGGATAAAGGGAAATCGAGCGTCAGGTAGTCTCAAAATTTGTGATTTGGAAAAACAGGTTTTAAGTACATTTAGAGAAACATCGCAAACATGGGACCAAACAATCTTATTTGGGGAGTTCTTTCTTAACAACAAAGACAGAACTGAAGTAATTTCCGAAAACTTAGGCAAGAATTTTCGATAGAAACCGATTAAATCTAAGAGACTGCGGACCTGTTTTTTTGTTTTAGGAATTTCAAGATTCAAGATTTTAGAGATAGTAGAATCTTCAGGTTTAAGAAAACCACCTCCTACCTTATGACCAAGAAAAGAAATTTCACTGAATGCTATTTTTATTTTGGAAGGTCTAGCAGTAAGGTGATGGAGATAGAGTATCCAAAAGAGAATCTAACAAAGTCAAAAGAACAGTGTAGAAAATAACCTCTAAATAGTCAAAGTATAGTATCAAGATGTGTTTTTTTTTTCTTTGATCCTTAGCCGCCGACCGTCAAAGCAGTCAGTGGCCATTACGCCTGGTGGCGTCTTGTGGGGCAACAACAAATTGATTCCACTTTGCTCGGTCGGCGGCCATCCTTCGTACAGTGCTCCAACTCTGGTTCATTCTTTGCATCTCCGCCAAGATGTTTTTGGTCGGCCTCTCTTTCGTTTTCCTTCAGGGGTCCATAGCATAGCTGTTCTTGTGATGGCATCGGGGTCACTTCTGAGGACATGGCCAACCCAGCTCCAGCGTCTGCCAGCTATGATGGTGTGCATGTCCTCTTGCTTGCTCCGAGTAAGCAGATCTTGGTTGGTGATGGTATTCGGCCAAAAGATTCTGAGAATTTTTCTTAGGCATGTGTGAAAAGAGGACAATTTCGACATTTACTTCTCTGTGACTCTTCAGCTCTCCGCGCCATAGAGAAGCACAGAAAGCACACAGCTCTGATATAATCCTACTTTTGTGCTTGTGCTGTACTGAGAGGTCTTCCAGATGTTTAGACTAAAAAAGGTTGTTCTTGCTTTGTTCATTCTGTTGTGGATGTCTTTGCTTGCTCCACCGTCTGGTGTTACTATGCATCCTAGGTATGTGAAGGCATCTGTCTGTTCCAGTTGCTGATTCCTTACTGATATGGGCTCATGATTGCTCACATTGATCGTCATGACCTCTGTCTTCTTTAGGTTGATGTTCAAGCCCACCTGCTGGCTATACTTATTAAGTCTATCCGTTTTTTCCTGGATGTGTTGATGTGAATGTGCTAGCAGTGGTTGATAAGGGGCATCCCTGTCGTACTCATGTGGCGTTGAATTGTGGGATATAGTGTACAACATTTTTCTTTCTTATATAAGAATAAGTGTTCTTAGGTCAGTTTCTTGCGCTGATTTATGGAAAATACTGAGGGCTAATGGAATTCCAAGCTGCATAGTGTCAATCATAAACAAGATGGGCAGAGCATTTCCGAGAAACTCTGAATAAGGAACCACCAAAGACACAAATCAACGAAATTAATGCACAGCTGTCTTTGCCATTCTGAGCTTGTTCTTTCTTCAGTTTGTGGTCTACTGCTTTTGAGATTCTCTGTATAATTATCCTGCCTAGTATTTTGCTGGGAACTGAGAGAAGAGTTATTCCTCTCCACATCGCAAACAAGTCTACCAAATCAAGTTAATCAGATAATTTAATTTGGATACCTGTCGTTTCAAGTTAAATTAATTATTCGATGTATCCTGTGACTGGCTAGATATGATCTGTTTGGACTAAGACTGAGGTAAGGGACTGTAATCTCTCATTGGCAGCAGTTTCTTAATTATTTTAATGCATAGAGAAGGCTTAATTTGGCTCTACAGACACAACGCAACCAACGTCCTTTTCAGGACGAACGAGGAAGAAGAAGAAGATATGTGAATGGGACAGCCACAACAGACAGGAACATTATGCAAGAAAGGTGTGGCCTATCAGGGATCGTATGCAGCTCGGGCATAAAAATGTAATACACGAGCCATTAGTTAACAAAGACAGCATCATTTTACCACCGTTACATATAAGGTTGGGGCTCATGAAGAATTTCGTAAAAGCGTTAGATAAAACGAGCAAAGATTTCACTTATCTTCGAGAAAAGTTTCCGCAAGTTAGCGATGCAAAGATAAAGGAAGGTATCTTTGTAGGACCTCAGATTAGGAAAGTTATTGCAGACAAACAATTCGAGAACTTGTTACATGGTAGTGAACTTCGCGCATGGATGGCTGTAGCAAAGTTGATTTTGCTGGGGAGGTTATGATGGTATCCTAAAAAGAATAAAAGGTGTCTGCTATAACCGTGTGAGGTCAAGCACATGTAGGTCTCTGACTCTATAGATGATGATGATGAATTATATGCAGAGAACTTAACGCTACCTCCCTAGGTCTCACACGGTCAATCTTCTGGCTCTAGTGTATGGTGTATGGTGTACCTAGTGTCTAGGGGAGAAATGAATGATGGTACACAACAATCAAACACTTTAAGTTTCTATTGAAGAAGTTAATAACTAACTGTTTAGTTTTTCTTTGAACAGTTATTTACAATTTACTTTGCCTGTCCATTCATAGCTTGTGGACAGGTCTTTGAAAATAAGGACAAGATAGTTTACAGAAAAAGAACAATTAAAAATGTTGGGACAACCTGCCCAATAACTAAAAGTTATTATGTAGTTATAAATGTCCTTCCTGTATGAAATATTAAATTAGTTCACTTTAGTTATCTAATTTATAAATGTCCTTCCTGGATGAAATATTACAGAGTTCACTTTAGTTATCTACCGGGAGAGTCACTGTATATGAGGGCTGTAGTTCACCTACCCCCATAAAATTCCTGTGTAATATTTTGAAACACAAGAAAATGTCAGAGATGCCCCAGATGTTTTACTCTTCACCTGGGAGTCCTTGTTGTAAGATAATTCAATGGGTAGTTGCAGAAATTTCACGTTCAACAATCGCCAAAGCTCCTACTGGATGTTCGACAGCATATAAGTCTGGTTGGAGACTGGTTGGCGTTTATAAGCACTCAGCAGGTTTCCTGTCACCAGCCGGCAACAGGAACATAGACCCTCTGCAACAAAAGGACACCCTGGCCTTTTATCTCTGATCATTTATTCTAACACTTAATTTCCTACGTGGGTATGGGGTCAGCCTCGCGTGCCTTACAAATGCACTCGCCCCGAATTGTACAGGACTCCCACCTGGTTGTGACCACACCTCAAGTCCTTATAGTAGATACGCCACTGTACGTTCACATACTTTTCCTCCATACAATAATGTGGAGTAACCACATTTCCTGTGATATGATCTTCTCTTCTTTTCTTTTCACTTATATTTGCTTCAGGCATGTTAAACAGTGTTCATTGAACACAGAGGCTTGCTAAACTATTTTAATACAATAATATGTCAACATAATTATAACAACATACATCAGTCAGATACCGTTTAATGTGTTGACTCAACAATGTCTGCTTCCGACATGTCCTTCACTTTTTCCCCAATAGCAGTATCTAACTTTGTAGTTGGACCAAACATAGTAAATTTCTTAAAATATCCTTACCACAATCAAGAAATATATAAACAAATGACGCTGATTTTGTAAAGAAATGGCCTCAGCTTCCTCCGAACTGCACAGACTGTGAATTTATTCTTTATTTAAGTTTAAAATTAACACAGCTGTTTTTCAGCGTATCTGTATACAAATTTTAGTTCAACTGGCAATGAATAGTCAAAGCCTTTTGCTAATATCTACCAGGACTAGCCAATCGTAACGTTCTACTACTTGAATTCAAATGCAGTTTGAATGAAAAACCAAAATAATTTTGAATAACTGGTGGTCGATTGGCTAGTCTGCTTTAGTCATGCCCAATACAAAAGATATCACGTTTAGGATTACATTTCTCCTACCGTTCCTCTTTCCCATTCATACTCTGTTCACCCCAAGCGAATTTGAATGTACCTCCCTGCCTCTTTTTCCAGCTCGCGTCCCGCTAACGTTACCAAAAAAACATGAGCAGGAACGCCAGTGTGTCTGGTCGTGTGTTCTTAGATATTAATATTTCTTCAATAACTTCTCTAATACTGGGAATATCCTATTATTTAAAGTACATTCTTACTCAGCTAACTCTACGTCATACTACCTTATAATTCTTATGGGGAACTTCATAATGGTTTAAAATTTCCAATTTTTGTCATCGTCTATCGTCAACTAAAATTTTACACAAGTCCGCCATCTTTCCTCTCCTTCATCTTGCGAGCATGTATTTTTTTCAAATAACTACTTGTTTTAGTTACATCAGAAATGCTACCACTAGGAGGAAATAAAATTGTCTGCGTGGTTATGCCTTGGCTGGCTTTTCCGCAGTGTGAATATATGCGTTGCAGACTGTGTCAGCGAAGCGGGTGTAGACGGGGCGGGTTAGGACTTTGCGTTACTAGTTAGCATTGTATCATGTAATATTACCATAAAATGTAAGGATTACTACTGATTTTGCTACAAAGTTGACAGAAAGTATTACTTCAGATAGCTATATTGCGGCATGCTTCCGCCAATAGTTAATTGTAAGGCTAGACTACAAAGTGTAATCAGCAGATTGGGCAAAAGTTAAATATAGTAGTGGTTGTCGAAAACGAAACTAAAGCGTGTCAGACTTTTTCCGTGAAATCGTTCTATAGGCTTAGCACTGTGCAAAAAGCAGCGCTGCTGGCTTCGAAGATGCCAACCGTCAGACACATGCGGGCTAATGTATTTATTATCGTTTTATGCCTAAATCGTACTGAATTGAGCGTTTATTCTCGCATATTTTGCTACAATGGCATTCAAATCGATCGTCGATAACTTTCTGGAAAATCACAAATCTGTCGACTATGTGCATATTGTTAAGCAGTGCATAGATGCATACAGAATTATGGGCTGTAACATGTCCCTCAAAATCCATTTGCTCGATTCGCATCTTGACTTTTTCCCTGACAACCTTGGTGAAGTCAGCGATGAACATGGAGAACGATTCCATCAAGATATCGCCGTAATGAAGTCACGTTATCAAGGACAATTATTCCTTTTCTCCACTCTGTTGGTGTTGTCCCTGTTTTCCAGACTTGTGCAAACAGTGGTTCTAATAGTTCTGCTGCTAGCTAGCTTTTGGGTCTGTCTTAAATAGCTCTGCATTTAAGTTATCATGACCAGGAGCGTTTCCATTCTTGTGAATAAATATATTTTTGGGAAACCGTTATTTGCTCCGTTTCAAGCCCACCTGCTGGCATCAATTTAGATAGCGCAGAGTTGGTTTAAATAATGTGTGTGTTAGTTATAGTTTGTAGCCAGTTGGACATTCGCATACTTCAGAACTGAAGAACTGAGATGAACTGGTAGGTCACTTTACTGAGTGTTGAATTTTCATTTCTGTGAAAAACATAATTTGTATTTTAATGATTTCTTTTCTGATTAAGATTTTTGCTTTTTTAGTGCATCTGCCTCCACTCTAAAGTTGCTTCTGATAGTTTTTTTTTCTTTTCTGTGCACTGCTGCTTAGTTTCATAAATGTTCCGTCATTTCCATTTTCAGTTCAATTATTTGTTTAGCCACCTGTGTACGTATGGGTTCAAGAACTGCTTTGGTAGCTGAAAAATTTTATTGCTAGTGCTTTTCCTTGTGCTTCGGTCTGGTTAGTTTTATTTATTTATTTTTTTTTCTTTTGGCCTCAGTGTCTAAAATTTTCTCTTCATCTCGGGTAAACTCTGTTTTCTCCAGACACTGAACATTTCGTTAGCGTGGACGGATGTGGGAAATCTTATAGCATTTAAAGGACATGTTTTCATCTTTGTATTCGGAGTTTCTATTGTTGGATGCTTCATCGCGATGTACCACATGCCATTCACCGACGAAAGTCGACTGCAAAGAAATTCAAGCCTACATAACTGTTATACTTCTTGTACGAATGATGTTGTAATACTGTATGCGTTGTTAAAAAAAAACTTCAATTGCGTATTTCTAGAGATCCCGACCTGATGGAGAAAAACGGTTTGCAGATTTTTAAAAATCGCATTAAAATTGACCAGAAAAACATAGAAATGTTAGAGAAATAAAAAGAATTTTTTTTTTTTTGTTAGCCAGTGAAATTATTTCTCTCCTTCCGAACAATGGTCTTCACCGTATTCCTTTTTTTAAATTTCCCTTTTAACTCTACAGCTTTTAATCTCTCACTTTACATTTTTCCATTTTTAGATGATTTCGAAGAAATCAAGCAAGACATTTCTAGCATCCGGTATGACCTAATCAATCAAATGAACACAAAAATAGTGATGGAAGAAGAATTAAGAACCTGTATGGCCGCCATTATGCAAGATCTTCAGGTAAACCTCAAGTTAGCAATTCGAGAAAGAGTATTAGAGTGAGAGAGAGAATGGAGAGAGAAAGAGAGGGAGGTGGGGGGGGGGGGGGGAGGGAGAGCAAGTAGAGAGATCTTAGAAAACGTTTTTTATTAATAAAATGATATTGTTTATTGATTGAACCGAGTTTTATACTAAACTCATGTCAAATCTTTCTATCAGCATTTAAAAGAAGAGCTTGGCTTCAAGATACATCAGGAAGCCAGTAAAGAACAGAAGAGTTCAGGCAAGACAGATGACAAGACAAACGACAACCTGAGTGAGAAATTTAAAGCAGATGTTCATATACCAAATAACACAGCTAATCTGGCACAATCCCATGCAATTAAAGAAGACCTATTTTCTGAAGATGAAGTTACTAAAGAATCATAGAACAAAGGAGAATAGGCATCCAGGCCTCTCACTACCAGAGTAGGAATACAGAGAACAAATGAATTACTGCACAATTGTACACTTGCCAAATGTTTATGTCTTTGTCATTCTTTATACGTAACATTTTCTTCAAGATTTTTAAAAAATAACTCATCCTATTTGACTTCTTTGAGACAATAACATTTTTTTTTTTGTTGACAATGACAACAAGATTTTTTTAAAACCTGTGATGGATAGTAAATACATGTAATTTTTTTTTCTTGTCCAAATGATCAAATAGGGTCATGCTAATTCATTTTTTTTTCCCGACTACACATGGTATCACCAAAATATTAGAAACCAGACAGACAAATACAGATATTATGAAAATCGCCCCATAGCTATCTACAGTGAAACTTGATGGGGTACTTATGACACCCAGTCCCCTCGTAACGTGTGTTTCTATTTCCAAAACACAAGACTACATTCAGGACATAAGCAAGAGAATAGAGAAAATCACTGGACCCGTGGAACACGTCATCATCAAGAAAATCAAAAGGGATGATAATCATAATACAAGGGGATTGACATAAGTCTTGGGCCTGACCATGAAGGAGTCATAGGAGGAAGATGAAACTTGGCACATTTAAAGTTCATCATATTTGCACTGAATATGTGAAGTACGCGTTTGTTTCTTCAATGGGTTTTCCCACTATGGTGCACGGCGCAATGTACCCTATTGACCAGATCTGCTGCTCCAAAGATTTGACAAAACAATGGAAAAGAAGGAGGCCAGAGCTGTGATAAAATTTATGATGTTTCAGGGAAAAACACCTACAGAAATACACAGGGAGATGGAACCAGTGTTTCGTGATTCTTGTCCTTCATATACTTCGGTAAAAAACTGGTGTCAACAGTTTAAGTGCGGCCGCTCAAATGTTGCTGATCTGCCAAGATCTGGTAGACCAGCCTCAGAGTGCAACGATGAAAATGCAACAAGAGTGAAGAAAATCACTGACCAGGATCAAAAAATGACAATTGTGGAGATAGCTAGTAGAGTAAAACTAAATGAAAGAACAGTTTATAGAATTTTACAAAACAGACTGAACATGAGAAAAGTGTGTGCATGCTGGGTTCCGCGACTGTTGACACGTGAACAGAAGCAAACGAGGGTAAATTGCTGTCAACAGTTGCTCAAAAAGTGTCAGTCAAAAACTTTTTTGGAGACCATGGTGACAGTAGATGAGACTTGGGTACACCATTATGACCCCGAATCCAAAATTGCCAGCATGCAATGGAAAACCCCGGGCTCCCCAACACCTGTCAAGCCAAGAGCGCAGAAATCTGCAGGAAAAGTGATGCTGACTGTTTTTTGGGATGGCAAAGGTGTCCTTTTGAAAGATTATCTGCCTCGTGGCTACACAGTTAATGGACAGTATTATGCAGATCTTCTCACCAAACTAAGAAATGTTGTGACTAGGAAACGCTTCAAGACAACGCGCCCTCTCACAAAGCACGGTTTGTGCAGCTAGCAGCCAACGATTTGAATATTGAAATTCTTCCACACCCACCATATTCTCCAGATTTGGCTCCATCAGACTTTTTTCTATTCCCAAATCTTAAAAAACAGCTAAAATGAAATCATTTTGACAGCGATGAAGAGGTTATACTGACATGTGATGACTGCTTTAGTTTGAAAAATAGGGTGTTCTACTCCCAAGGTCTTTTCAAGGTCAAGCAGAGATGGCAGAAATGTGTCAATTCAGACGGTGGCTATATTGAAAAGGAATAAATACTATACAAAATTTCAGCTCTCTGTGACATGTCCTTCATGGTGAGGCCCAAGACTTATGTCAATCCCCTTGTAAAACATATTTTAAAAAATATATTAAACACACGCTTTTAATGCACTAAAAACCAAAAAAAAAAAAAAAATTTCAATGAGTTTATAGCTTGCAGTCAAAAAATGTAACATCAAATTGACAAAAAGCGTGTGGAGCTAAAGTGCTTATCATATATTTGGTCCATAAGTGTTTAATGAAGCATAAAGCAGAAGTTAGTTTCATGCAGAATCAGCGCCCCACGATTAGACACTTTTTCGTATTTCCCAGAACTGCGTAATATAAATATATAAAAGGGGAAAAATTCAAGAAATGTTGTCACCGAAAACCAACAGAGTCGGGACTATGGCAAGAATATTTCTATTTTAAAAAATCCGGCACCATGAAGTAAGTACAGTAGACTCTCGATTATCCGGGTTGCATTAACCGGGTTGCGGATTAACCGGGGCAGTAAAAAATTCCGAAATTTTTTAATAACATTTCCAAATATTATTTAAAATGTAAAAATAATTTTTCATTCGACTACATAATATGTTCCAGAAAATTAAACTGGCAAAATTGCGAACACGTCATCGACCGGGATTTCTGGTCGATGACGTGTTCGCAAATTATATTTGGGCGCGCTTAGATGTGTCATAAAATTAACAAGTGATACAACGTAAAAATATCTCCAAAGGATAAAATGTAAGGATAAAAACATAATGCGTAAGCTGCTGATAGTACATGATCGCCCTGATCGCGGGTCATCACCCTCCATAAAAATTGACTTGCTAGACGGGAAATCAAAACGGTTACCATTTGAACGGGATGAGAACGGCGGATCAAAAGGAAAAAAAAATATGACTGAAAAAATTGCGTGAGACTAGCAAGGCTAAGGAGACGGGGGGGGGGGGGGGGGGGGGGGGGGGGGAAAAAGTCACGTTCCCCAAGTTGACATAAAGTAAGGAAATCGACAGAAGGGACCTTGGATATGATACGCCACAGTCATTTATTGGACGCTTTTGCGATACCAAGCCTTTTATTTGAATTCAGCGGCAAACGCAGATGCTTGAAATATTACAAAATTTAAAAAGTAACTTTTTCTTAATATTAATGTTAGGAATATAAAAATTAGCTGGCCGGATGGCCCATTCTGAGCAGTGAAATAATATGCTTTTATTTATACAGACGGATAGCTAATAATGAAGATAATGACAAAAGACAGTGTTGTTCACATCAGCGAAAGACTGCATTGAATCTAACATATCACTATTTGCACAAAAATCGCGACCTTGAGACGCAAGTGTTCAAATCTAGTTAGAATGAAAGAGAAGGGACATTGGTGGGAGCTGTGGCTAAAAATAACTTTTCAGGCAAATTTGTAGAGGGGAAGGATAGGTTGGTTCAAAAAAAACAAGTACGTTTTTGTGAAAACGCAAGTAGAGACGGACGGACTAACAGATAAAAATCCATACTTGACTGAAGCATGACTGAAATGACTTTAGTGTAGGAAATTTGAATTTAAAAAAACCAAGGCATTGATTGGCCACAGACAATCATATTATCCGCGCTCAGACGAGCTTTTTTGCCATTCCTCAATAGTTGTCCAGTGATAGACACAGTAAATTTCAAGTGTGGTGATTTCCAAATGAAATAAATTGAAATAAGTTCAGGGACGCCATACTATAGCCAGCAGCTCAGCTGAGTTTTGCTAGCATTTCTGTGTTCTTTATTCATAATCTGGTAAGATTGAAATTGTTTCTTTGCATATTTTGAATATTGTTTAAGGTTTCGAGTGATTTGATACTGCCATATCGAAATCTAGCCTTACAAACAAGTAAGGATTTGCTCTAGACCCCCCGCCCTAGTTCAGGGTCTAGGGACAAACAATATATATATATACTCCAGCAAAGATTAGGAAGGACAGATCAAGTGTTGAGATCAGTGGAACATATCACCTATCCTATCCTAGGGCAAGAAGCTAATAAACATATTTCTGAATATGTAGTCTGGGAGAACTTATCCTATGGGAAACCAACTTGGTAAGGTGTGTTGTATGGTCAGAGAGATCTGACCCTGTCTAAATGGCGTTATTGTAAATTGTTACGTGTAGAAGTGGCTCCTTAGGTAAGGTTCTGAACCCAAACCAATACTTTATTTCAGAGCTGTGAGTTTTTTATGTTGACACCAAAAGGTGGTGTCAAATGCTGGGTAGATAATTGACAGTGAGGACCCGTGCAGTGTCGCATCTCGGCAGAACAGCCTTGTATTGCCCCCAAGCCCGGAGAGGTGGGGCCACCCGATATATTGCCCCCAAGCACGGAGAGGTGGGGCCACCAGATTCCAGCACCAGCGCTACACCTTCAAAGTTACGTAAGCAGGCTGGTCTGCTGGATTTACAACAACTTCATAGACATAACACCCAAAGTGAATTACTACTAAAACATCCCATTTACTTCCATCATTAATGGACAATGTTTGGTAAACTTAGACAGGGAGGGATGAAGCCACCCCAACAGCACATCTATTCATCGTTCTCCCAGGGAAAATAAAATTATAAACTGTAGAAATACTAACTAATCTTAAAATTTGTATACGTACACGCATTTTATTTATCATGTCATTTATTCATGCCATTCACTCATAAATTCTAAAATCTTTTCATATGTTCTGGCCAAATAAAACCTTGGTTCAGAACAAATAAATATAAAAAAAAAAAGGATTTACTTTCTAAAATTTCACCAGCTGGATTTAGTTCATTGTGTTCTAAATTTTATTGATAATATATTATTTAAAATCTGTGTGTGTGTGTTTGTATATGTCAATACAACACATTACATTCAGTACCCTAGATTATAACGTAGCCACATTCATTAGGAAAAAAGATAGGTGTGAGGTCGTAGTGGTAGCAAGAAAGGCCTTCTGAAAATTCACAACTACATTTTATCTCAGGAGCCTTCACAGCTGACCTCATACATTACACTTAGTAATATCACCATCATACAATACCATCAAAACCACTACAAGATTCAATGTTTAGTTTTGATGCAAACGGGCGGGCGCATCACGTCAAATTGTAAATTTAAATTACGCGTGCATAGCGGTTGATTTATTATTTATTATTGGGTTTTTTAATTGTTTATACTCGTATTTTATATCCTAAATTTTGTATTTTCGTGTCACATAGCTGTGTGTGCCAGTTTTATGTGTACAGTATTTTTTTTTCTTGACTTTTTAATATTCTTTGGTGAGTTTTCGAGTCGTGGTGTCAATTTCCCATGTGTTTGTCTTTTCGTATCTCGTAACAGGTGAACGCTCCGCTGTTTTAATCATTTTTATTTTTTTTAAATACTTAGTGGTCATGTCTAAACGTAAAAGAGGATAAATGTATTTGTGAATGTTGATGAGGAAACTGCGCGATTGGATAAATGCAGATGGTAATTTGCCTGGACATGAAGTTTTAAATGATGAAGAGATTGTGCAACGTGTTACTACTAATAAACCTGCAGCTACTGATGAAACAGATCAGGAAGAAGGCACCCTCATACAAGAGAAAAGTATGCAGCACAGTGCTGCTTTAACTAACGTTAAAAGCCTACTCGATTATTTGGAGCAACAGGAAGATAGCACCATTGCCGATAAGCTAAGCCGAAAAGTGAACAGAGGGAAAAAACAAACTTCTTTGCTGTTATATTTTGAATAAAAGGTTAAGTACGAGGGGCGTTCAGAAAGTAATGCACCACAACGTTTTTCTCAGCTAATAATAAAGATAGAAGCATGAAATTTTGCACACTTCAAATATGGCATGTGCCAATTGTGTACACCAAATTGCACTGAAACCGGCCAAATAATACGGCTGCCCTAAACCGTTGAAATGGAGCGTGTTTACAACTTGCATTATAAGCAGCGAATTGTGATATAATTTCTCGTTGCAGAAAAGGAAACTGTTGTGAACATTCACAAGCCTCTATGTGATGTGTATGGAAGTTTTGCAGTCGACAGGAGTACAGTCAGTCGCTGGGTTCAGAGAATCAAAGAATCAGGAAGTGGAGATACGGAGCTGCTTGATCGGCCGCGCTGTGGACGTCCTGCCACAGCCACCAACGCAGAAATGTTGACATGCGTTGAGGGCATTATTCTTACTGATAGGCGAATCACTACTCAACAATTGGCCTTACAGCTGTCAGTCAGCATTGGTAGTGCAAATGCAGTTATAAAAACTCGGATTTTCTAAGGTTTGCGCAAGATAGGTTCCTCGAAGTCTCACAAATGACCACCGATTGCAAAGGAAAGCAATTTCTTCTGAATTGTTGGAGCGTTTCAATGCAGATGGAGAGAACTTTTTGGCTAAGATCGTTACAGGTGAAGAAACCTGGGCACATCATTTTGAACCTGAGACAAAAAGACAGTCAATGGAGTGGCATCATCCGCAATCACCACGAAGAAACACATTCAAGACAATTCCTTCAGCTGGAAAGGTCATGATCACTGTCTTTTGGGACATTGAATGTGTGATTCTTGTGTACGTTATGCCAAGAGGGGAGACAATCAATTCTCAAGCTTACATAAAGACATTGAAAAAACTCAATCAACGTTTTCGCAGAGTTCAGCCGCACAAGAATCCAGCAGACCTGCTTCTCCTTCACGACAATGCGCGACCTCACACAAGTCTGGCAACACGGGAAGCAATCACCAAACTGGGTTGGACTGTACTACCCCATCCACCCTATAGTCCCGATTTGGCACCCTCTGATTTTCATCTATTTGGTCCACTTTAAAGATGCACTCCGTGGGACAAGGTTTGAAGATGATGAAGGAGTGATTCTTGCAGCGAAGAAATGGCTACATGATCAAGACAAAATCTGGTACGGGCAAGGAATACATGCACTTATTTCGCGCTGGCATAAAGCCGTACAAGTTGATGGGGATTATGTTGAATAATACCGATGTTTACATGACATATCTATGTATATTGTGTATAAATTTCATGCTTTTTGAATAAACAGCTTCTGAGAAAAACGATGTGGTGCATTACTTTCTGAACGCCCATCGTATGTAGGATAATCTTTAGTTTTTGTTTTAATTATTTTCCGATTATCCGGGTTTTTTTAAAATCCGGGTCAATTTTTTTCCCTATCACCACGGATAATCGAGAGTTTACTGTATATTGGGAACAAAGGGCGGGTTGTACAAACAGGCGCGCAAGTTAGTTCCCCGAGCGGAAATTCTAAGATAATTAGTACTGGTATGCTTAATAGCAAGAACATGGTGCGGGGAAAATAAATCGGGTGTGAGTCAAAAGTGACAAGCTGCTCACGAAATAAAAACGCTGTCTACGCGCCCTTCAAATTCAAGTAGTACCATGGGTTACAGAAAATGTCTTTTTGACCTACAAACAAAATTTTCTTAAAGTTAATGTATCACAGAAGAAAAAAATCCGCGAAAATAGGCCTATCAAGAACCTATTCCGCCTGGCTTCCGGGACTCCCTTAGGAGACAAAGAAATAATATAAACACTGTTCCCTCACGTGTTTTGTGACACATGACGTACGTGAAGTTGTGCGTGGGATACGAAACCTTATGCAAAACAAACAGCTGCAGAAGGTTAGAGCAGAGGAAGTGCTTTGGTGCAGGTTTTCTTCTAGGGGGTCAACAGCAACGCTAGTTTAATGCTCCTAAATCAGTGCTTCTTAACCAGGGCTGCATGCATTGCCTGGGGGTGTGAGACCAACCTTCTGGATTTGTGCGATATGCCACGTATTTTAGAAGGTGAATCATGAGAAACGCAATATAATACATAGAACTCAAATTTATTTGTACAAAATAGAACATTGACAGCACGAATTAATTAACAAACCTGAGTGATATTTTGTAAATGACATTTTCTCACAGTATGCTTTTATATCTTTGTTCGCAATTTTTGGCTTACTTTGGAAGCTAGACGATTGTTGGGTGTGAGGCTTCTTAAGATTCTGCAGGAGTGCAGGACTTCTGAACGATAAAGAAGCACTGTCCTAAAGGAAGGAAAAAGGATAAGAAAGATAATGAAATGCCTAATGTGAGCTCTGCAGCATGTATTCCTTTTTTTCAATTTCTATCATTTCATGTCTGTAAGGTTTCATTCGTTATCACGACAGCATAAGAGCGCTGTTGTCTTTCATTAATATATGAGAAGTGACTAGGAAAGTTTTAGAAAAACAGTTGACTGCGTATTGATGAAGTGGCTGACCATTTTTACGCCATTTAAACGAGAAAGATTTCATTATCTGTATAAGATACAACCGTTTTGGCTGAAGCGCCATATCCTCATATAATTCTTCAGATATTAATACTTTAATGTGTTGTTGCCATCAAAATTATAATTCATACTAGTGTCTTGTTTCCCGGATTATACGGTTCCAATTATTAGTGAAATTTATGTGAATGAATAATTCATGCACACGTTTCTGTGATAATAAAATAATTTGAATGTTCTGTGTAGAAGTAAGCTTTATATTTATTAAAATGTTGTCAGCACGGATCAAATTTTCCCTCTCTGTGTGCACATATGTATCTATGTCTACAGTGCCGGCTCTCGGGTGGTGCGAGAGGTGCGGCTGTACCGGGCGCCTTTGGGAGGTGGGAGCGGTGGCGCTGAAATGTAGAAAAAATATTTTAAAATTAATATATAAAGAACAATAGAAACTTGATTGTTTCAAGTTTAAAGTACGAACCATTTTATATTTACATTGATTTCATCTCTTAAATATAAGGTTTTCTATTACTCCATGTCTATATTATTCCTTTTTGTCACAAAGAGAGCACAAAGAGCACATCAGTAATCCAACATGAAATTTTTTTTTGTATTACCCACCATAAAGTATTAAAAACATAAATGTATTGTGTATTTGTAATTTGCTACACTGAACATCCCTTGCGGAAATTACAGAATGATACAGGGAGAGTAGGATACTACGTAAAATCAGTCTCAGGTTAGACATACTAACCTGAGATTTCGCCTCGAGTAATAGCATGCGTACGTTAAAAAAAAAAAGCAGAATGATACAACTCAATCGCATGAAATTGAGCGTCTAAAATTATATACAATACAGCGAGGGGGGAGAAGATGAGGTAGGCGGATTACCATCACGGGACATTGCATTACTTTTAAAAATCCGTAAGGTCGACTCTGTATATCTACTTAAGGTCAGCATGTAAAGTAATGAGGTAAAATCACTTTTTAAAAATAAAGCACACATACCATTGGAATATAAAATGTCATTCAGTTCCCTGTGGAGCACAGGCGTGAAATCAGTTTACGTCAAGATCTTCTGCCTTGTACTATCAGTTCACGTTTTGTAGTAAACCTGTCTTCTCCATATACTTTTAGGCCTCATATTTCTTGTATCTCGGGGTTTCCATATCAAGAATTGCCTTGTTATGAGACCAGCAGGCTTCTTCAATGTGGGTCCTCTCAAATGCCAGCATCGTTTCTTTACTTCTTATTCCGCTGATGCGTGTCTAATCCTTGCTACGAGTTCCAAATTGATGATCATGTCATACTTTTTTAATCCTTATATTTTGTGTAGGAATCAGCAACTGGTACAGACAGATACCTTCACATACCTAGGAAGCATAGTAACACCAGACGGCGGGGCAGGCAAAGACATCAACATCAGAATGAATAAGGCAAGAACAGCCTTCTTTAGCCTAAACAACATCTGGAAGTCCTCCCAGTACAGCACAAGCACAAAATTAAGATTATATCAGAGCTGTGTGCTTTCTGTGCTTCTCTGTGGTGCGGAATGCTGGAGAGTTACAGAGAAGGAAATGTCGAAATTGTCCTCTTTTCACACAACATGCCTAAGAAAAATTCACCGAATCTTTTGGCCGAATACCATCACTAACCAAGATCTGCTTACTCGTAGCAAGCAAGAGGACATGCACACCATCATAGCTGGCAGACGCTGGAGCTGGGTTGGCCATGTCCTCAGAAGAGACCCCAATGCCATCACAAGAACAGCTATGCTTTGGACCCCTAAAGGAAAACGAAAGAGAGGCCGACCAAAAACAACCTGGCGGAGGACTGTGGAGGCTGAGATGCAAAGAATGAACCAGAGTTGGGGCACTGTACGAAGGATGGCCACCGACCGAGCAAAGTGGAATCAATTTGTTGTTGCCCTACAAGACGCCACTAGGCGTGATGGCCACTGACTGCTTTGATGGTCGGCGGCTAAGGATCAAAGAAGAAGAAGAAGATATTTTGTGTAGGCAACCAGATGTGAAAATCGATAACTTCTTGGTCGTCGTTTTTCTTGTTCTCCATGTTTCAGTGCCACGCAGTATGGCTTCATTGACTTGAAAATTATTATTTTTGATTTGAACTTGGCATTATTTTATTTCTCTATATTTCCTAATGCAGTGAAAACTCGTCACGACGTTTGTCTTCTTATTCTCATAACACAATCCGTTTTTTCCAACTTGATCTTTGTCATCGCCAAGACATGTTCAGAGTCCCCATCTTGTAAGGGTGTTTCTGCAAGATCTGGCTATCATTTGCCTCATTTACTCTCACAAACTGCATCTTTTCTCTGTTGACTGTCATGCTCAGCTGCTATGACCTCTCATACAGTACTCATTTTGGTTTGCATCTTGTTTCGGCTATAGGTTAGAGAGACAAGATCACAAGCTTAAAAAATATTTGTGACAAAAGGCATTCACGCCTAACAACAGCTCATATCTCAAAGGGTTAGGTGTCCTTAATGAAGAACTCTGCATTTCATGTCTTCATATTTGTTGTCCTCATTAAGCTGTTGAACTTACGTGGACTCCACAGTGCTTCATGGGTTTCAGAAGTGCTTCTGTCTGAATTAGCGAAAGCCTACTACAAATATAGGATAAAGTGTATAATGCTATTTCAGGCTCTACACCACTAGTATGCACAGTGTTGCAGTATGGTCAGTATATGACATTTTTTAAATATAAAATATTAACACAATTAAATGTACGTTTCACAATGACAGTGTTCAGGATTTTTGCAGAGCCAGATTGTCCAAATTTCACAAGTTTATATTTATATTATTTGGCGTATGTCTTGGACCTGCGCTAAATTATCCTGACATTTAGACATTTCTCGAAAACAAGACAATGACTACAGCTAGTTGGATATGGATTTATGTGTCTATAATGTGTGCGTAAGTTCTAGGTATTTGTGTAAAATGTGTATATTAGTATGTCTGATGCGTGATTGTGCCATGAATGTTTGTTTGTCTGGATGTAAAAACAAGGCATCCATTCTTAATTATTATCGATAAAGCATTGTGTGTATATTTACAAATAAACTTTTTTTTTACAAAATTGTATTATTATCATGTGTAACTACTGACTGTCAGATCTTTGAACTGACTGTCTTTAAAATGTGTTCAACTTTTTGTGCAGCAGTTACATCACCACGTGCATTATCTTCTTTCTCGCTGTCTCTGAATGTGTTTATTTGATTTGTACATGTCCAGTGAGAATTTGTTTTTACCATTATATTGCTTTTTCATTACTTGTTTTCGTATATTTCAATTTATGTGTTGCAATTCTAAATGTTTACATAACGCATTATATATATATATATATATATATGCATTACACCCACATCGGGAAAGCATAATATGAGTGAAATGCAATTATTGTAGTTTTTAAGTGATTATGCACTTATGATTATAAATATCATCATCATCATCTCAACCCATAACCCGTCATGGGTCGTAGGGGTGCCATGGTGGAAGCATCAGCAGACAGGGTCCTCCACTGCTCTCTATTCTCAGCAATGCGTACAAGTGTGGAGAAACCGTGTCCTGCCCATTCTTTGATGTTATTAGCCCAGGATTTTCTTTGCCTTCCTCTTCTCCGTTTACCTTCGACTGTTCCCTGGAGGATCGTTTTCGAAAGGGAGTCATGACGAGTTACATGCCCAAACCAGGCAAGCTTTCGACGTTTCACTATTGACAAAAGTGGTTCTTGATGGCCTGCATAGGTGTTTATCTTCTCTCTAACATAGACATTTGTTTTGTGCTCTTTATAGCAAATGCGCAAAATTCTTCTATAACATTTATGCTCGAAAGCCTGAATCCTTCGCTCCGTATCTGCAGTGAGTGTCCAGCCCTCACACCCATACAAGAGAATAGATAATACAAGTGATTTGTATAATTTGATCTTCACAGGAAAACTGATGTTACTTTTCCAGATCACATTCAACCTTGTCATGGCAGCTGAGGCCATCTCAAGTCTTGTCTTGATTTCTTTATTTGATCTTCCATCACTACATATAGTGGACCCGAGATATTTAAAGGTGTTAACTTCTTCTAACGTTTGCCCATTTAACGTAATGTTGGTCGGAACATGTTTCTTATATAATCATGCCATTTTGATTTCGACGATGCCATTTTGATTTCGACGATGCCATTTTGTGGCGCGCGCAAGCATGCGTACAAAGTAGTTGTGACACAAGAATATAATAATAATAGTTGCCCATCGCAAGCGAAGATGGTGAAAGCTTCAGACTTGAGTTGTGACACATCTGTGCCGTGATCTCATGTAGCTAATTAGTCCTATTTTGGCCTACAGACCCTGCCACATACGGGGCACACATGGTAAGAGTCGATAGTAGTGTTGCTGTGCATTCTGGCCTTTCTTGCAGCACGCTTGCCTTCTGCCTTATCAGCTAAATTCCGTTCTGCAATGCGATCGCCTTGAGTAATGTTTATCCGCCAGGCACAACGATCCTGTGCAATAGTCTCCCAGGAGGAGACATCAATTTTGAAGCTGCTCAACGATGCTTTCAGTGTGTCTTTGAAGCGTTTCTTTTGTCCCCCTACTGTTCGCTTACCCATGGAGAGTTCGCTGTACATCAACAGCTTTGAGAGGCGTTCTTTCGGGTATGCGAACAACATGTCCGGCCTATCTGATTTGGGCCCCTTGCAGCAATGTATAGATGCTTGAGATATGTGCTCTGTTGAGGACCTCAGAATTAGATACTCTATCATGCCACTTGATCCTGAGAATCCTGCGAAGACAGCTCATGTGGAAATTATTAAGCTTCTTGGCGTATCTGCTATACACTATCCATGTTTCCCAGGCATACAGGAGGGTAGTAAGCACTATTGCATGATATACTTTTATCTTGGTGGCGGCACTAATTCCTTGTCGATCCCAGATATTTACTCTTAGTCTTCCGAAAGCTGCACTTGCCTTTGCAATTCTGTTGTTGATCTCGGAGTCGATATTCGCATCTTTGGTAAGGGTACTGCCTAGATAAGTGAAGCTGTCCACCACTTGGAGACGTTGGTTCTTTACTGTGATATTTGGTTCACAGTAAAGTTTCCCAGGAGCAGGTTGCAACATTACTTCAGATTTCTTCGTATTGATGGTAAGACCAAAGTCATCACACGCTACAGAAAGCCTCCTCATATTGTTCTGCATGTCCAGTTCTGTGCAGGTGTTGAGGGCACAGTCGTCCGCAAAGACGAGATCAGAGATCATTATTTCATTCACCTTCGTAAAGGACTGTAATCGTCTCAAATTGAACAGCTTCCCATCTGTCCTGTATTTGATGTGTACACCGTCACTACTGCCATTCGTAACGTTAGACAGCATGTCAGCAAATATCATACTGAATAGTGTCGGGACGAGCACACAACCCCGTTTGACACCGTTTGTGACGGGAAAGGGTTCAGAAGGTTCTCCGTCATTCAATACGCGAGCCATCATACCTTCATGAAACTGGCGGACAATTGAGATGAACTTATCGGGACAGCCGAATTTCGCCATAATTTTCCATAGTCCGTCCCTATTGACAGTGTCAAAGGCCTTGGTCATGAATTTAGTGATCATTTGTAATCATAATCCTCCCACTGGCATCTTTTGTGACAGTTTAGTGGTGTTAAGAGGTGGGACTTGTGGTGTAGAAATGATGACACAAATGATAATACTGACTGTTGTCGTCAACACTACATTCTCATCTCGCTAAGGGGTTTCCCACTTGTACCGTCACGCAGAGAGGGGGAAGAGAGTCCAGATTTTGTGTGTGACAATACGTTGAGGGGGTTTGGAAGAATGTGATGTTAGGACAAAAAATATAAGAGTTACGCTCGCTTCTTTTATAAATATTTATCCACAACAGTCTTTTATCCGCATTAGTTAATTTGTATCCACAATAGTTAACCACTCCTTCATGGACGACTTGTATTAATATTATAATCTCAGCTGAAATATCGGATAATTGTTATAACCTTTAGTTGTTTCAAATTGTTTTTAATGATATATTTCTTTTTAAATAATGTAATTATACACACCTTAAAATAACATACCTTAAAAAACAAAAATACAGACAAAATAAACTGTACTGTGTAAACTTCTATTTTTAAAAACAGTGACAAGTTATCACCATCGCGATGAGATCAAAACCACAAACGTTTATCAACTTGTGTAAACGTTTACAATCTGTGTGCGTGTGTGTTTGTGTACGTGATTGTGTATTTGGGTTTGGGGATAAAAAGCAAGTGCATTTAGTTTGGTACGGCACAGATTGGGCCCTGTCTCGTGCTGGGATGCAGCACATGAAAGGGAAGATCTTTGTCAAAGTCTGATTAATTTAACACTTTCTTGTTTGAAAGATTATTTTGCCTTCACTACTTAACGTACAGTTAACAATTTTGCGACGAACTGGCTCCTCTGTAAATAACCGTAATCAGATGCAGGACGGAACCCAAAGACGCAACAATAGACAATGCAGTCAGCGACACATAGCTTGACTGCTTGCGTCAGGGTCAGTGAACCAGAGCTGACCAAGACCCTACTCCACCTCCAAGTGGTGGTCATGGAAACAGGCTGCATCACTGCAGTCTGGTTGAGTGAGTAGGGATCGAAGAGGGAAGGCTAACCCGGTACCAAAAAATGCCATGCGGAAGTCGGATGTGTCGGCCGAAATTCGCAAATATCGCAGCTTCGCTGTAAACGGGCACAACGCAACCAGCGTCCTTTTCAGGACGAACGAGGAAGAAGAAGAAGATGCGGGACAAAATGCAAATACTTGATGAGATTCACAGCTAGTGCGTTTGAAAATACACAGGGAGAAAACGAATGAGAATAAATGCAGGTAACGATACCAATATTGTACTTGAAGAACCATCACTGGAAGATGTAGAATCATACGTGTACCTTGGTAACAATACACACCGTTGGAAGAACAGAATAATATAAGTATTAAAACCAATAAAACGGTATTTAATCAGTTTATGAATAACGGTTCACAAGAAACAAGGGACGTTTCGGCTTTTACCCTTCGTCAGCCACAAACAGGTAACAAAGACAGATCTACATATAGGTACTAAAAACTATACGGTGATGAGAAATATACAACAAATGGGCTATACAAGCAGATGGAAAAAGTAAACAACAACAGTGATGAGAGAAAAAGAACAATAATAATACAAGAAAATCGTAAAATCTAATAGAAATATCGAAACAAGAAAGTAAATAATCAACGAAACGAAAAAAAAGAAGAACAGAATAAGAATACAGAAGGCCAGAGGAGCTTACATTGCAGTGGGAGATATATGGAGGTAAAAAGAAGTCAAGTCCAACACACAAAAATCAGAAACTTCAATTCAGGTGTGGGACCGAAGACGCAGCAAACGAGATGAATGCAGTCAGCGGACTCATAGCTTGACTGCTTGCGTCAGGGTCAGCGAACCAGAGCTGACCAAAACCCTACTCCACCTCCAAGTGGTGGTCCTGGAAAGAGGATACTTCACTGCAGTCTGGCTGAGAGAGTAGGGATCGAAGAGGGAAGGCAAACCCGGTCCCAAAAAATGTTGTGCTGAAGTCGGATGTGTCGGCCGAAAGACGCAAATATCGCAGCTCCGTTGTAAACGAACACAACGCAACCAACGTCCTTTTCATGACGAACGAGGAAGAAGAAGAATTCAGGAGTCATGTCAGTCCTACTGAATGCTTCTGAACATGGAGAACAATAACAGCAGAAACCAAGAAGCTTCAGACTTCCATAACTGGGTTAAAAGGGTAGTCTCATTGCATGACACTGCCGTAGGGATGTGACGGTATTGCCTCCCCTACTTTGCAGAAGTGGTCCAACAATGGCCAAAACTCAATAATATGGGCTTCAATGGGGTCTAACTGTACACAAGATTACTCTTGGCAGAAATGCAGATAGAAGGGTAATAACTCTTCTATCACATGGGAGTTTTCACAAGATATTCAGAATAAGCGAGAACAATACTGCATTGGCTGAGTATGTTAACTCTTTAATTCTGCCAAAACTTTTGTGAAGGATTTAAGCACTTATCTGTTTCAGCTCGTTCAAGCCCCCTTCTCTGATTTACTCAGTGCAATTTTATTGTTCTGTGATAGGGTGGGTGAGATGATGATGATGCTATTGTGATATGTGATCACTCTCTTGCACACTCGCAACCGACCCGATTCAACAATAAAACTCTGATTTTTAAGGCAGGGGTTGTATTTATTTCTACAACCCTATCAATGACATTTAAACACACGAAGCAAACATTAAACAAATAACAAAGCGAACAAAACCAAACACCCAGCCAGTGCTCAGTTGCTAATCGTGTTCAAACATCTATACTGTACATCGACTCTTGTTTTCTGGTTTCTTTGGGGCGACTGGCGACGAGAGAGACTCGTTCGCCGCTAGGCACTTCTTATATAGGCCCTAGGGCTAATCGCTCAACTTAGTCCGCGCGCGCAGTAATTTTGCCCCTTAAATAACACTCGCCTTTATTGCTCTATTAGGCACGAAAACACAGATATGGCCAACAACTATCAAAGATAACACACAACTATCAAATATAACACACAACTATACACCACAACTAATTTTTAGGCTTTATTATGGCCTAGTAATCAATCTTCTTCTTCGTCAGACTTTTCACATCCCAGCAATGCTTGCTCGCGCCGTCACGTGGGCTGACAGTCACGTGGGCTGCGAAAATATATGGGCGATAAATATGCCATGAACATGAAGGGGGCCTCTGGGGTGTCTTTACGGCCCCATCACATATCTCCCTCCTGATTTTGTTGTCGTCCCGACAACATCACTACCTCTGGCGCTTCAATTGGAACCTCTCAGATCGTTGGTGCTGTGCATGACTCTTTCTGAGAGGCGATGCTTTGGGCTGAGCTTATGTAATAGGTACAACCCGGCTGGGGACTCTCTTGGTCGTCATGTCCCCAGTTGTACGTTGTCGGGCTGTCAGCCGCTGTGGTCTAGAAAACTCGCTCGACTGTGCCGCGTCGCTGCCTGCCCGTGACATCTGCCTGCCAGTGCATGCAGATGTCGACTTTGTAGGGGTATCGCTCTTGACGTTTTTTACACTCATTTTGTGTGGACGGTGACTTACGTTCCCCACAATCTGCTTTAGATGAGTTTCCTCTTCTGAACCTTGATGTGCACTCCCTCCTATCTGCTTAGGACGGGTTTCCTCCCCTAGACGACGACCAATATTCTCGGTTCCCTTAGGGTGACACTTGTCACAGCCATCTCTTGGTTTACATACTGTAGGCAACCTGGTTGTGGCAGTACGTCTAGGGAAAGAGCTCCTTGAGGGACATGCGGATATCAGATGTTCTGTAGACTTGCATCTAAAGCATCGTTTTGGAAGAGGGTCTTGAGGGCATTTGGCTGCCATGTGACCTGAGAACTCTCCACAATTGTAGCACCTCAACTTTGTAGGCTTTCTCTGTGCCATGGGTTGCCTCCTACTTCCTGTACATTCTTGACCGCCAATGCCGCACACAAAGACTGCTTCCATGCCCTGGACAGATGGTTTGCTGTCAAATGTTACTCGTTCATTCCTTGCCAGACTCCGGAATCCCTTTCTGAAGATCTTGGTCTGATGTACGAATACATCAATACCTCCGTCATCTGGCATGATAAACCCCCATCCCCTGTGGACACTATACCACTTGTAAACCCCGTGTCGCCTTGTTGGTGCAACTGCGTTTGTTGGTACTGTCAGCTCACAGCTTTCGTTGACAAAAGCCTGACTCTCACATACAAGAAGGTCTAGTTGAGGTTCCTGCTCACGCAACCCCTCGTCTCATGCTTTGGCTGATCCCGCGGTTGGCATCGTGCTTCCTTCCTCTGCACCTCTTGTACTGGCGAACTGGTCTGTGATAGCTGTGCCAGCTGGGACTTTAAGAGAGATACCTCTGCTTTGAGTGCCTCCTCTTCATTCTGAGCTTCTGCACTTGCTATCTGCACCAGTGTCTCTGGCTTTTTGACTTCACAGAAAACAGCACATTCCCTAGGCCCCTGACTCGCGGCCTGGAAATTCCCGGTCATCTCATTGACTAGTGGTTGGTCACTGTAGGCTTCCTCTACTATTTCCAGTAACTTCTCAGGGCTGGCCTTGGTTCCACCACGTATCCGTAATTCCCTAGATACCATGGGTGTGACATTATTCCAGATCACGTCTACCTTGTCTTCTGCAGAAAAAGGCGCCACCTTCCACACGGCCTCTACATCTTCCACAAACTCTTGCCAAGTGGGACTTGCCTTTCCACCAAATCGCCTTACCTCTGGCACCTCCACGTATACTACCTTCACAGGCGCATTAGCTATCTTGCTGCAAGAATTCACTGCTGGGTGTTTATAACATTTCTTCGTTTGCTGTTTGCTCGGTATCACTGTCTGCCTATCCTGCCGACGACGCCAATTGTGATAGGGTGGGCGAGATGATGATGATGCTGTTGTGATATGTGATCACTCTCTTGCACACTCGCTACCGACCCGATTCAACAATAAAACTCTGATTCTTAAGGCAGGGGCTGTATTTATTTCTACAACCCTATCAGTGACATTTAAACACACGAAGCAAACATTAAACAAATAACAAAGCGAACAAAACCAAACACCCAGCCAGTGCTCAGTTGCTAATCGTGTTCAAGGCATCTATACTGTAGATCGACTCTTGTTTTCTGGTTTCTTTGGGGCGACTGGCAACGAGAGAGACTCGTTCACCGCTAGGCACTTCTTATATAGGCCTTAGGGCTAATCGCTCAACTTAGTCCGCGCGCGCAGTAACTTTGCCCCTTAAATAACACTCGCCTTTATTGCTCTATTAGGCACGAAAACACAGATATGGCCCACAACTTTCAAATATAACACACAACTATCAAATATAACACACAAATATACACCACAACTAATTTTTAGGCTTTATTACGGCCTAGTAATCAGTCTTCTTCTTTGTCAGACTTTTTACATCCCAGCAATGCTTGCTCGCGCCGTCACGTGGGCTGACAGTCACGTGGGCTGCGAAAATATATGGGCGATAAATATGCCATGAACATGACGGGGGTCTCTGGGGTGTCTTTACGGCCCCATCACAGTTCTAGTATAGCTCTGTTTGGAATGTGTGTAGTACATTGACTGAGACAAACAAGCTGTAACTTTAAAATCATTAAATCGAAGTTAAATTTGTATAATTACAAATAACAAATTTAATAATCACTTAAGTTTTAACAGTTAGAAAATAATAATAATAATAATTTGAATAGTTATGGCTCAAGAACAGTTATCATCAAGGTCGTTATGGATTGTGAAATGTTACAAGAAGTTCAAGTGGCAGCATAGATTTGAACTTAGCTGCCAATGACGGTTCTGCCCCTTCTTATGGGTTGGTTCTTTTCACACTGCCCACGCTCGTCCCTGGTCAAGGTTGTCGGGTGTAGCTCGTTTCCCAGAAATGTCAAGGAGAGTCTACCAAGTGGGTCCTTCGTCTTAAAGCTTATGCCACTGTTCCCTTCTTGTTCCAGAGATAGTACTTTCTTCTGGTACCACCAATAACTATGGTAAAAGAATAGAACGAAACGCTCTTCTGAGTATGGCGTTTTCCACCCCATAATTAATGGTTCCTAACTTCCCATACCACCATCCCATTAACTCAAAATTTACCCTCGATGAGAATTAAATTTAATCTCTCGGGATAAAACTTTCTTTACATTTAAATAGAATAGCTTTAGCTTTACGTTACATTTACATGAAAAGGTTGATAATACAGATAGAGTCTGTTTACATATACATCTCCACTAATTGAAAAGTGTTCACAATATAAATTGAATATGTTTTCATTTATGTTTACACTGATTTGAAAAGTTTGAAACTTCCATGAATTTTTAAATGAATATTTTCACATAGACGTTTACACTGGTTTGAAACTGTAAGTTTTATACTTAAAATGTCCATCATTTCTTTCATCTTTTCCTCCCTGCTCCGTATGGAACCTGGGACTCTTTATGCGTTTAGTTCTCTTTTCAGAAACTGGCAATATAGCAGTCACCAGTCCGCGCAGTGGTGGTTCATGAAATCATCATTCTTTACGCTGAAGTTGCCAGCCTCAAATAACTGGAACATCCCCGAGCGATTTTCACACATTAAAATTCACATTGCAATACACCTATATATGTTAGTTCACATGTCAGTAATAAAATATGAAATGTAAAATGACATCTTACGCCCATCCTGGTTCACAGACTTTTTGCTCACATGAATAAAAGAGACTTTAATCGGCCTCTTACACGCGTCTGGGGGTGTCGTTAATTTAATAAGTTCCCTCTCTGACTTTGTGTGTTTCCTTCAGTTTCCTCAGATATTCCGGTTTTCCTTATTAAAAATGCTAGAGATTTCCTGTGCTGTATTGCAAGTTCTGATAAATACTCCAATAAAAGGTCCAGTATGTTAAGATGGAACTCTGAATGCTAGGCTTCATTCTGGCAAAGTATGTAGTCTTTTGGCAAGCGATTTCTCAAGTGAAGTAGCTTGAGAAAATCATCAGATTATATTCACTGCCTTCCCCTGCGTTCGTCATGCGCGCCTCAAAGAATCAGCCAATCTAATTTAAATCTTGTGCGTGACTCATCTAGTGCAAAATTTCAAACATTACTTTTCTGAAAATGGACGGTAAACTTCCGATTGCCCTTGGGTACAAAACTTACGAAAATGTCGGTAAATTCATATGAAAACGTGTTCATAATGTAACAATCATTACTTTATCAAAAAGTAATCTCTTATCTGCGCCTGTCCATCAGTTGTCCATACGGGGGTATGACCAGCTTTGGCGATGAGCGCACCCGTGTCTTATTAAGCACTGCGCTTGACAATTTTCGTGTTAGTCTGTGTACTGATATCGGCTGCACCCACGATAGCCAACATGGTTAGGTCGCTGCCACTCCTTGCAACGCAGGTAGAAATGGATAACAACCAGACATGTCTAATTATCCTTAAGAAGGGCGTAAGAAGGAAAATACATAATATCTGCAACACATAGCAGAAAAACAAAGAAAGAAAGTGCGACAATTGAAAGCACGCAAAAAAATCAGTATATAACAATGTAACAGATTACTGACGGAGTGAAAGAGAGATCGGAAAGAGGACGCCTCAAATTCATCTTGTGACAAAGGAAGTGAAGTGTTAGAGACTTCACAATACCAGGTCGAGATTTGAGAGGTGGGGTAACCAGTCCTCTTCCTCGCTGCCTTTGCCTTTCCTAACCCATAGGATAAAAGGAGAGTAAAAAGCACAGAATAAATTAAAGGATGGCACAGGTAAATGTGACATTTGAGGTTATTTTGTCAGAGCGAGTATGTGGTTGTAAATTCTTTACTACTTTCTGAATATCTTATCTTCTTTGTGAGAGATGGTATCTATCTTGAATTTCATGGACATGGTGTAAGACTGACTTGTGTTTTATTCTTTGCTTTTGTTCCCAGTTTTCTACAAAGTGTCTATTGGGTGATTTCTATTCATTCTCTTACATATTTCATAAACTTCTAAAGCAGCTTTATCCCTCCACAACTTAATGGGTTCCACATTTTTGTGTATTTCACATGCAGCAGTTAGAGTTGATCTCATAGCTCCACTAATTAGTCGAAGGACATGGCTTTGCACTCTGTCAAGGAAGTCTAGGTTTGTCTTGCAGCAGGCTGTAAGCAGTGAGTTGTTATTTTCTATCACAGAACGGACATAGTCAAGTAGCCATGGTGCACGCCTCTCAAATATCCTTGTCTGGTCCCCATGTAGTGCCAGAAAGCCTCTTCAATAGTTGTAATCGCCTCAATGCTTTTTTCTGTGTATTCTTAATATGGTTCTTGAGGTTGAGCTGCCAATCAAGCGGGATATTCTTATTTCGTCACTTTGTTATTTCACTTGGTCTAGCCACAGGTTGATATTCTTCATGGCTACTTTATGACTTTAGGTAAAGATAGTGTACACAGTCTTTGTATAGGTGACCTTTAGTTTCCATCTTTGGCATTGCTCAAGCAGTCATCTAAGGTCTCCGTTTAGTCTCTGAGCTCCACTTTCAACATTCTCCTGACTCTGCCATATTACCAGGTTATCGACGTAAAGAGCTTTTCCGGCTTTGATCTGGTCAGCTAAGTCATAAATACATAAATACAGCTATAAAATTAATACTTGCTGAATCACGTTTATCAGAGGGCAGAAAATACGAGAGAAAATATTTTAACTCACAGGGAGGGGCGGGAAAATAATACGTTCATGACAGCTTAGATGATCTCAGTTGTTGTGCTTGCTTTTATTTAAATTCCTGTGAGGCTCCCTATAGTAGAAGCATCATTCTTCTATTTATATCTCTGACAAGAGTCATCTTGAGCGAAGGTTGATGACCTTTGAAGACCCTCATCATTATACTCTAAGTTTGGTCATTGTTGGACCACTACTGTGGAGCATGGCAGATAATCATGTCATACTGATGGCAAGGACAAGCAGACTGCGCAAAAAGTATATGCTCCTTAGGGAGCTTTATGGTGATAATCATTATGATAAAGACTAATTAACTAATTTACATTAGATAACATTGCTTATTTTCAGTATTGCAAAAAAAGGAGAAAAAAAAAGAGGAGGGGGTAAATGAAGGAATGTGACAAGGGGGATGGGGGTTAAAATGTCTAAAATTGTGGACGACTCCTAACGCTCATAAAACAAAACAAAACAAAATCAGGTTCCAAATAGGCCTCCTACTTTTATTGCGAAACCTTCTCTGGAAGTTGAACCATTTACAAGTAAGAAGTGTTAAGCAAACATCAGGCAAGCGAAACTGTTGCCATTTATACAACTCATTTAGTTGTTAACTGTTTACAGTTTCAATTACCCAGCACACACTGCCAGAATACCTGAAGTTCTAAATAAAACTGAATAATACTCTTATTCTGAATCGTATAGCTTCCCATAATTCAATGCGACAACATAGTCTACATACAACAATGTATCAGCAGGACCGGCCTGCGGCCATCTGCGTTCGGGCCTTGCGCCCACTGGTGGCACCGCACTCGGATTGCCGCCACCACATCTGAAAAAAAAAAAGTAAAATAGTGAACGTCATAAACAAGATTGGAAGATCTAATCATTAGCCAAGATAAAACTTGGCCTATCGGGCCGCTGCCCTGGAAAAATGTGAACATTAGAAACCTATCCACCTCAAAAATATTTATAGAATGTGTGATCCTATATATACGCATTGGGATTCTCGCCGGTGCTACGGAGTTCGTTCACTGTGCTGAGATCCTTCTTGTGTGATCTAAGGGAGGAGATCGGAGCACTGATGGAGTTGTCCGTGTGTAATGAAGATAGTCCTTAAAACCAAACCAAAGATAAAACTGATGAACATAACATCTTTCGTGTGTAGTCTTCACTAACTCTTGCTCTAATTAATCTCAAAGGAGAGGGAGAGAGAGAGAGAGAGAGACAGACACAGACAGAGAGAGAGAGAGAGAGAGAGAGAGAGAGAGAGAGAGAGAGAGAGAGAGAGAGAGAGAGAGAGAGAGAGAGAGAGATGTAGATATATACATACAGAGAGATTATTGTTTGAAAATTAGGAAGAAAAAAAACTTGACAGATCTGTAACGTTAACAGATTTAAATGGTCATATACTGGTCGAGGAAACAGAAGCAGTGAAGCAAATTCTTTATTCTGCATACTTTGAAAATTCTATCACAATCCTGAAATTCTTCGCGAGAGCTATTGAGAAAGCACAGGACGCATTTACTGAATGAGAAGCAATCGGACAGAGAATTACAACAGTAAGATTCAAAACAGCTAAAAAGAAAATAAAGATGAAGATCATTCAATGTTATGCACCAAATCAATGACAAAGAAGAATTCGTGAAAGAAGAATGCTACACCAAACTTAAAAATATACTTACTTACTTAGTCGTTCCCCTTCTACCGTGAGGTGTAGAGGTTTGGAAGAGAGAGCGCCAGACTATCCTATCGGCTGTCTTCCTCCTGGCCAGGTTCCATTCTAGTCCTCGGTCCTTCAAAGATTGTCTAATGTTGTCCTCCCAGTAGACTCTGGGTCGTCCTGGGGGTCTGGATCCCTGGCTCTTTGTTTCCCATGCTTGTCGTGGTAGCCGATCTTCTCCCATTCTGCAGACATGGCCAAACCATCTTAGTTGGGACTGTTCTACTTGGGTCTGTAGGGGGTGTGATTTTAGGCCTTGACGTATCGTCTGGTTGCGGACCATGTCTCTTCTTGTTACTTCAACCACCTTCCTCAGATACCTCATTTCTGAGGTTTGGATCTGGCTTTTGAGGGTTGTAGTCATTGCCCATGACTCGCATCCACATGTCAAGACTGGGACATAAGGTGGAGCGATACACAGCCATCTTCGTTTTCTTAACAACCTCTCTCTTGCTGAGGAATCCTCGATTTATGGCCTGAAAAAGTCTCCCAGCTGCTGCTTTTCGAGTAGCCAACTCTTCTTTGATGCCTCCCTTTTGGTCTATAATAGCTCCAAAGTATTTAAAGTGGTCGACCTGCTCCAGGACCTGTTCTCCCAGCTTAATCTGATGTCTTCTTTCTTCTCGTGATATCATCATGGATTATGTTTTAGAGCTGCTTATGATCATCCCTCTCTTCTCCAGCTCTTCCTTCCAGACTTGCAGGTTGGATTGGAGATGCGCCTCTGATTTAGCAATCAGGGCAACATCATCAGCAAATGCCAGCTCTGAAATACAGACCTGTCTCATCGTCCAGTACCCCACTGAATACTTTCTTGTTCTCTCTTTACATGCCTTGATAACATCGTCCATGGGAAGTTTGAAAAGATAAGGTGACAGGATATCACCCTGTCTTACACCAGTGGTGGTCCTGAACTTTTCTGACTTATGGTTTGCCATCCTCACATAATTTCTGCAAGACTTGTAGCAGCTCTGTATAGCATTAATCAGAGGTGCTGGAATGTTCTTCCTTGCCAAACAGTCCCAAAGTTTGCTCCAGGGGACCCTGTCAAACGCCTTTTCCAGATCTATGAAACAAAGATGGATCTCACTCTTATACTCAAGGGCCTTTTCACTCAGCTGTCTGAGTGTGAAGATTAGGTCTTGAGTACTTCGGTTTGCTCGGAATCCGCAATGGACCTCATCCAGTTGTGGCTCAGCTAGGCGTCGGAGTCTCTGCTCTAGGATTCTAGAGTAGATTTTACCAGGGACACTGAGAAGGGATATGCCTCTATGGTTTCCACATTGTCGATTGTCACCCTTTTTGAAAATTGGTGTTATGATGGCAATCTCTCAATACTTTGGTATGGTCTTGTTGCACCATGCTGCCTGTAGGACCCTTAAGAGTTAACAGGTCGCCTGATGCTCCCATGTACTTAACCATTTCTGGTGTTATACCATCATGCCCTGCTGGTTTGCCCATCTTGATTTTCTCCAGTGCTGACTTAAAAATATCATGAAGAAAAAGAGATGAAATGACATGGTAGTTTTGATGGATGACCCAAATGCAAAGATACGAACAGAGAACAGCGGCTTTGATGAAACCATGAGAAAACGTGGGCTTCGAATAATGATCGAAAATGGAGAGGTATTTACAAACTTTTGTGCTCAATATCAGCTGGTGACAGGAAGGTTGTTATTGTTATTGTTGAACAGAATCAACATCACTGCACTCCGGGCAAACCCATAGGTGCTCATTCTAACTCAGTATATGTCGAAGAGTGTGAATGCTAACTGTTCATTTAGCTCGCTGGTCCTAAACACGACGGATGCATCCTTTCATACGTCCATCTCTACTAGCCTGACATTTGATGCCAAATTCCAACAGTCTTAACCTTGATGATTCATCCATAACAATGCCATTCTCTAAAGGTATTTGGTGGCATGTAAATTGTGCGCCCCCCCCCCCCCTCCCATTTTGAGAAGGTATTTTGTAAGGCTAGCTTACCGAAGTGAACCCCATGGAGCAAAGACCTTCAATAAATACATTCCAAGTGTTCCTGTACTTTGAAGATCTTATCATGTCTTCTTTATCACCTTCGTGCAATTCTCCTCTTTAGTTGTCCGTGTATTTTTAGCATCTGTTTATTTATTTTACCCTAAGGATTTCAGAATAAAGAACTATCTTGCTGTGCTGTCAACAGGTTTCTTAACAAATCCAAAGTCAGAGTCTTCCCCAAACATCTTATTGGATTGGTATTTATCTGGTTCTTTCTATCATTTCCACATTGCTACTATATGACAAGGCTCCAATCAGAAATGTTGAATTTTAATATTTCAAATGCCAAACCAATAGTATTCAATTTGCGTATATTGGTAGTGGTATCGCCCCCTCCCCCCCCCCCCCCCCGACCATCTCATGGAAAATGCTTACATGATACATAAAATGTCTTTTTGTCAAACCACTTCCTATATAAGGTATTCTCTCTTCCGTTTATTATCAATCATGTTTGCACTCACGACTTCATAGATCCATCACATATAATCTCTTTCAAGATGGGTACCTTATCGTAATCATTGCCTACAACAAGTCTGCCCGGAAATGATTATGCCATTCACCTGGTCCAGCAAACGCTATCAAGCAACAGCCTGGCATGACAGAAAATATTAGCAGTGATAAGACAATCAACTGTGGCCATCTCAAGCTTGTTTACTTATTAATCGGTCGCTCCCATGCACTGTCTAGTCGGAAATGTGTAACGACTAATACGTAAACAGCATTTCACTCCACAGATCTACGTATCAATATGGGTTCAAACGAAGGTCTTTGATTACAATAATCAGTAAGGATGGTCGATGAAATCCCGATATGACAAGAATTGAGGGAAGGAAGTGTAAACAATGAATCTAAAATACCCAATATTGTCGGAGGTGGGAAAAAGAAAGGGAAGAGCACAAAATGAATTACATGATGGCACAGGGAAAATATGACGCTCGAGGTTATTTTGTCACACAGTGCAACCTCCCCCTCATGACTCAGCACAATCGTTTTCTTAAGACTTATTGTGAGGCCAAAGTCCTTGCACGCTTGGGTGAAGCGATTCATTAAGCTCTGAAGCTCCTGTTGGCTTTGAGTGACGACTGCTGCGTCATCAGCGAATAACAAATCTCTTATAGTGACTCTTCTGATTTTTGTTTTTGCCATCAACTTTGCGAGGTTAAACAGTCGGTCATCTGACCAAGTGTGAAGGCACATTCCTTTAGTTGCATCTCTGATTGCATGTTTCAAGAGCAAGGCAAAGAAGATCCCGAAGAGGGTAGGAGCCAGAACATTAAACTGTAATATATACAGTCTTGCACAGCTCCTTTCTTTGGCAATATGATCAGGTATCCTTTCTTCCAGTCCAATGTTATTTCTTCTCTATCACAAAAGTTACCGAGTAATGTATATAAAATATATGCAGAGGTGTCAATATTTGCTTTGCTGGCCTCTGCTAGAATATCATCTAGGCCAGCGGCTTTTACATCTCTTAGACGTTTTTTTATTTTATTTCTTCCCTATTTGGTCTTTCATAATTAACTTAAATCTTCTTTTCTGCTAGCTTGCTGTGTGGGGAAAAAGGGGAGGAGGGGGGATTAGTCCCGAACTATTTATAAGTTCCTCGAAATGCTGTATTCATCGCTTCATTTGTTTTTGTATGTTGCTAAGCAAATTTGCATTCGTGTACTTAATACGCCCGTCTAATTACTTGTTAGCTTCTCTGTACTGTTGTATAAGCTCATCCTATTTCATTTGGCTAAAGCTTCCTCTACCCCTCTTACCTACTTGTCAGTATATTTCCTCAATCTATTTTCTTAGTGTATTTCATCAGGAGACTCATGTTTCTTCTTGCTTCTTTATTTGGTTCTACGTATTTTTCATGAGCCTGAGCTCTTGAACATCTGTGTCTGTTTAAATCTGCTTTTTTTCTTTCCTTTATATTGTGATTTATGCAGTTATCCACGCTTTGTGCTAGCAGTCTCTCTTTCCCATAACTTTTCGGCATGAATCGTTGTAGCATAATTTGTATACACACGCCTTGTATAAAAAAGAAACAAGCCTAGTATTCTTGGAAACTGCGATTTAGGTCATCCAATCAAAATCCTCGAACTGGCTACAAGACGATCGATAAAGCTATGACGTTTTATTTTGGCGAATGGAAAGTACAATTTCTGAAATGGAATTCGGACTCGTGTAGGTTTATGCAGTGTCAGAGTGATAGAAGATAGTTCACTTTTTAAAGGATAATTCCAACTTTATGCATGCCACAGGAAAAATAGATGGAAGAAGTATTTACGGAGAAAAGTGAAATTGAAGGCGTCAGCAAAACAAATACGTATGTGTTGAGCGGCTTTAAAAATGTGTAAATAATCTATACTATAACCAATCATAGCCAAATACTTATGGATAGACAGCTCAAAATCTGGATGATTGAAGGAGATATATTAAAAAGTCATGGATAAATGGGTTTAGTTAGAAGATGTCTGACACCTGTTTGCTCACTTTCACTTGAGACTACTCAAAAACGCTGGACCGAAACAGACTGTCAGACCCTGCTTTCTCGTACGCCGGATGTCAGATCATAAATAGAGGCAGCGGAGTTTTCAAATCACACATGCACAGAAGAAGTCAGGAAGACAAGGCGGATAGACAGAAGCTAGTCAAGGCTGAAACCTTCACCATCTGTTGCCAGGCAGAGCTCTATCTCCACCAAACCAAGTCTTTTCTGAACTTTATATTATCCTAAGAGGGTATGTAGGTTTATGAATAATTAAATTGTTTTTATTACAGCTTTAAATCAATAGATTTGTGACAGGATCAGACCAGAGAACGGAACTGCACTTTAGTTGAGAATATGTAAAAGGAATTTGATGCCTACCAGAATTACGAGTATCAGGAGTGTTATGTGGAGGAGTCAGTTACAGTATTATATAGGAACCAGAGACTTGGCACTCCATATTGTGAAAGGCAAAGAAAGCATCATTCCTATGTACAAAATACATTATCTTTATGCATTATCTTATTTTCAAAAACTGTTCTTCAGCTAGACACATGTCTTGTCTCGCTATTGCTTAACAGACTGATCCATGTATCATTCATTACATGCATACATCTGAAACTCACTCATCTCATGAATACCTAGACTTGTTTGTTAAATGAGCAAAAGCTAGCCACATATCCACAATTGTCTACAGGTTCAGATGTGTCATCAGAAATCAGAGGTCTAAGAGCCAAGATCAATCAGCGCTACCTGAAAAACTACAGGAGCCTCTGTTATTGTTATCCGAAGTTCATCCTCAGTCCCCATCAGTTATTGGTGGTTTTGAGGAAGACCTAAACTGAAAAATCTGTGCCATTCAAAATGAAGACAAACAAAATACTTGAAAGCTGAGTACCAGTATATGTTTCAATTCATGCAACTAAATGAGAGAAAACCAGAACAGTTAATGATGACAAACATTAGTCTGTTAGCATAGCCAAGAGACTAGATTAATGAACATGTGAGGAACTTTGTTTTCACCAGCAAGTGAAAATTTCAAAGAAAGATTCTTTTAGTTAATAACTAATTTGAATTATAAAATCACCCAATATTTAACTAGTGTAAAATATTTTATTCATTGATTTTCATTATCATCCAGTCACTATTCAGCACAAGGAAAAGATAGATGTATATATTAAATTCAAAAAATTGTATTCAACTGACTTATTACTTTTAATATTGTTACAGTTTGAAGTTTTTTGAATTGTTTATCATAGAAAGATACTTAGCTAAGGGGCACTTTAAGGTCTGAATTTACTCTGAATACTTTCTGAAGCAGACACTTTCACAGCCGTGACTATCCTGTGATACCAGTGTTCTTCTTCTACACTGGGACTTCACTCATTTCAAGACAGAGTCCTATTTCTGTTCTATCAGTATATACTATTGATCTTACACTTATAAAACCTTACGCTACAATCGTTCAATATTTTTTTCTTTATCTCTTGCAAGTGGTACTGTATTAGTTACATCTTCTAGTTGTTGGAGCACTTGGAACATTAGATATTGTCAATTTCTTGTTTGTTTCTTTATTTCCCAGATATTCCACATTAAAATGTTGTCTTTGGCTATGTATTGTTGTATATATTCTCACATAAAACATCTCGATGAAGTGGGCATTATGAATGTGGTGAGGAATTTCAACACCAGAGTACAGAATACTGAGGTGCCGGCGGACTGACAGCATAGTTACCTACGGCCACTTCCTAAACCTGGTAAAGACCAAACATGTCTCTGCAGCTATAGAATTATCACACTGCAGAATGTCTGCAGTAATTTACTAGAAAAGATAATAGAGAGAGAAGTAATGAACCACCTCGAAAATGCACAAATCCTAGCTGACACTCTCGGAAGCTAGAGGCCCATGAAAGCAACATGAGGTAACGCTGGAACATTTACTTATGATGTGTACAAGGGGTTCTAGGGTAAACGAGAAACGGATGCTGTAGCAATTGACCTAGACTGACCTAGAGCAGTGCTCCGCAACAGGTGTGCCGCGACACACTGGTGTGCCGCGAGTGTCTGCCTGGTGTGCCGTGACATCAGGCAGAATACACAATAAAATGATATGCAAAAATTATATGCATTGTAAAATATTACGAAACAATTTTACATATAAAATTTTACAAATAATAAGTTGAGTTATCATCACCCACCAGTCTATCGAAGGGGTGCTCAACACTTCCAAAAGCAGGGCTGACTCCAAATATCAAGCCAGTTCTAAAGAAAACGAAGCCAGTTGAAGAACCCGTCATCTACTGACCAGTCTCACTAACTTCAGCTTTTAGAAAACTGGCTGAGATAATGGTGAATCACATGATTAACTGGTGGCTGGAAAGCAACAAAGTCATCGATGAAAGTCAGGCGGGCTTAAGAAAAGGCTGAAGAACAGACGAGAGTTCTTTCATTTTTGTGCCAAAAACCAACAAACTTAGATTCATTTCAAGAGGGCAAACACACCACAGCTGTATCATCGATCTGCAACAAGCATATGGCACAGTATGGAGAAAGGGCTGTTCGTCAAAATGACAAACATGGCCATACACGGAAAAAAGTACCTCTGGATTTAAGCCTTCCAAAGTAATAGAACAATACAAACAACAGCGGAAGGAACTAAATCATTGTCACAGAATTTTGTTTGCCCTCTTTTGTGTCAACAATCGAATGGCGCACATAATTAGTACGCACAATAAAGGTACATCAATACTGCTGGAGAGGAAATATCCCGCAGTATCGATGTACCTTTATCGTGCGTACTAATTATGTGTGCCATTCGATTGTTGGCACATTCTATGTTCCTACCTCCGACAGTATTTTGTATTTTCTTGTCAATATTTACCCTTCTTCCATTCATACGTGTCATGTTTGCTTCTCGGGGAGAGGAGTACACAGGTAAACCCAGATTGGTGACCAGTCATTTTCGAGTAATGATGCCCAGTGTTTGTTTGCATAGGGAGTGCCAGTCAATTGCCGATCTGGTGGCATATTACAGACACACATGAGACGTCGGAAATGCAGTAACAAACTTCCTGACAGGCTTGTTAGAAGAAAGATAAATGTAAGAAGTTGTAGTGATAACCATTACTGAGAATTGACGGAATACCAATTCCATATACGGAGAGTGACCGTTTGAATTTTACAAATGCATGAGACATGCAGAAAAATACATGAGGAAAGTTACGTAACAGGCACTTTCGAATGATATTGGCTTTGCAGTGTAGAATCTAATATGCATTCACGTTGATTGGAAGTTTTGTCGGAAACGCCAGGTGTGAGCTTGGGTAGGAACACTGCAATATAACGTAGAACATTTTAGACATACAACACTGCATTCCAGAATCGTCAAAAGTAAACAGTTCGGACTAAAGCCACGAAAGAAAAGAAGTAAGAATTCTGACCTTATAGGAGCGGATATAATGGAGCACCTTTTCGATCACTTCAACAAGGAAACTCCACAATTTAATACGGAAACCGGACTCCTACAAGACTTCTTACAAACAAAGACACAGAGGGATTATGTAATAGAAATAATATCCCAGAAGTGTGTTCGAGGCATCTGCATCAAGTTGCCGAGATTATTCAACTTAGCAAGAAGTCTATGATCCTAGTATTGGGGTACATTGTAACATATTTTTATACTTTGAATTTGACATGTTTGAACTTGCTGATGTTGTTACAGTTATTACAGGTCCTTACGAGGCTGGCAATCTCAGCACGCTGGTGATTGCTTCATGCGAGTTCTCACAGGGAACAAAAAGCAGAGGTAACCCCAGACTGGAGCAGGGAATGGATGATGATGCCACATATGAATATATTTATTATCATTTTTAATAAGTTGTATGTATGTGTGATAGGGCCGGAAAGACACCCGGCTTACCCCTTCACGGGAAGACAACCCAGCTTCCCCCTTCATTGTGAGTGGCACATTTATCGCCCATATTTTCGATGTGCGCGAAGCATGCTGGGATGTAAATTCTTCAAGATTGATGAAAAGGCCATAATAATGCCTAAAAATTAAGTTTTGGTGCACAGTTGTGTGTTATATTTGATAGTGGTGTTTTTGCTCTAGAAATAGTTGTGTATATTTCATTTTTTTGGGCCTTCTAAAGCAAAAATCGCGAGTGTTATGTATGCGGTCGAATCAATACGCCTAGCGCGCAGTAAATTGAGTGATTCGACCTGGGCTTATAAAAGAAATAGCGAGCCAGCAGCGACCTTTCCTAGTATCAGCCGCCCAGAGAGAACAGAAGAAGTTAGACACACAGAGCCAAGCTGTAAATGCCTTGAGCACGTGAGTTAATTTAAATTAGAATTAGTTTTCTATAATTCTGAAATTATATCGATGTTGCTATTTTAATGTTTAATGAGAAAGAAAGATAGATAGAGAGATGTGAAAGTTTAAGAGCGGTTATTTCATTCATCAGAAAGGCAGTGGGTTACTTTGAGGTGAGAATATATATTTAGATTTCGGGAAAGCGCGAGGCCACTCCTTTGTTGAGACATGTGTTTCTCTGGTTGCTCCCGGCGGAGCATGGAAACACCAATGCAGCTGGTGTCCATTACAGGCCCACAATAAGCATTTTTATGCTATTGCTGTGGTTGTTTCGGTGACGGTAACGATGTGTTTCATGTGATGAGTTCTCAGTCTCATCAGGGGTCGGATACGACACGCATGTTACCAGGCGCATCAGTCGCCACTTACGACATGTTCAGAGGGCAGTGACGAATATTGAGATGGATCAGTTCGAGGTGGTGGTTTACTCCTATTATTGAGAGTATTTGATGTACATGTAGTTGAAGAATATTATTTTATGTCCAGTTGATTATTATTTAATTATTGTAATGTGAAGGATGGTTTGTGAGAGCACGTGGGCTCACTTGAAAATATATATTTCTCTTCTCCGCTCCTGAGGGAGCATGGGGCCACCAGTGTGGTTTCATCCGTGTGAAGCATTCAGATGCTCGTGCAGTAGTAGTTTCGGTAGCAATCTGTGTTACACGGTGAGGTTGCCAGCCTCATGCACAACACCATATTAGTCTCATTGGACGACATGCATGAGTGTGTGTGTGTGTGTGTGATAGCTGAGTGTGTGCTCTTGCAGTAGTGGTTTCGGTAGCAATCTGTGTTACATGGTGAGATTGCCAGCCTCATGCACAACACCATACTAGTCTCATCGACGACATGCATGAGTATGTGTGTGTGATAGTTGAGTGTGCCCTTGCAGTAGTGGTTTTGGTAGCAACCGATGTTACACGGTGAGATTGCCAGCCTCTTGCACAACACCTTACTAGTCGCATTGGACGACACGCATGAGTGTGTGCGTGTGTGATTGTTGAGGGTGGCGTGGAAGGACTGTTTGGCAGGTGAGAGCATCATTATTTAACTACTATGATTTTAACTATTCGTTGCTTTGTTTGTTTCTTCAGACTAGCAATCGGGCACATGCTGGGTGTTTTGTTTTGTTATGTTCGTTGGTTTATTTGTTTAATGTTTGCTTAGTCACTCAATGGGTTGTAAAAATAAATACAGCCCCTGCCTCTAGAATCAAGAGTTTTATTGTTGAATCGGGTCGGTGCGAGTGTGAAAAGAGAGTGATCACACATCACAATATCATCATCATCATCATCTCGCCCACCCTATCACAATTGGCGTCGTCGACAGGATCAGGCAGACAGTGACACTGAGCAGACAGCACACGAACAAATATTGTAAACACCCAGCAGTGCAGTCTTGCATCAAGATGGCTAATGCGCCTGTGAAGGTAGTGTACGTGAAGGGGCCAGAGATAAGGTTATTTAGTGGAGAGGGGAGTCCCACTTGGCAAGAGTTTGTGGAAGATATAGAAGCCGCGTGGAAGGTGGCGCCTTTTTGGGCAGGAGACAAGTTAAACATGATCTGGAACAACGTGACACCATGGGTATCTAGAGAATTACGGATACATGGCGGAGCCAAGGCCAGCCCTGAGCAGTTACTCAAGATAATAGAAAGAGCCTACAGCGAGCAACCACCAGTCAGTGAGATGACCAGGAATTTCCAGGCCGGGAGTCAGGGGCCTAGGGAATGTGCTGTTTCCTGTGAAGCCAAGAAGCCAGAGACACTGGTGCAGATAGCAAGTGCAGAAGATCAGAATGAAAAGGAGGCACTCAAAGCAGAATTATCTCTTCTAAAGTTCCAGTTAGCACAGATGTCACAGGCCAGTTCGCCAGCACAAGAGGAGGTGCAGAGAAAGAGAGCACCATGCCAGCCGCGGGAACAGCCAATGCAAGACGAGGAGGTGTGTCCGCGGGAACAGGCAACGCAAGACGAGGAGGTGTGTCCGCGGGAACAGCCAACGCAAGACGAGGGGGTGTGTCCGCAGGAACCTCGAATAGCCCTTCTTGTATGTGAGAGTCAGGCTGTCGTCAAGGAAAGCTGTGAGCTGACAGCACCAACAAACGCAGTTGCACCGGCAAGGCGAAAAGGGATGTGCAAGTGGTATAGTGTCCACAGGGGATGGGGGTTCATCACGCCAGATGATGGAGGTATTGATGTATTCGTACATCAAACCAAGATCTTCAGGAAGGGATTCAGGACTCTGGCGAGAAATGAGAGAGTCGAATTTGACAGCAAACCATCTGTCCACGGCATGGAAGCAGTCTATGTGTGCGGCATTGCCGGTCAAGAGTGTAAGGGCAGCAGGGAGCGACCCATGGCACAGAGGAAGCCCAGAAAGATAAGATGCTACAATTGTGGAGACCTGTCAGACCACATGGCAGCCAAGTGCCCTCAAGGCCCGCTTACGAAGAGATGTTTTCATTGCAAGTCAACTGAACATTTGATAGCTGCCTGTCCCTCAAGGAGCTCTTTCCCTAGACCGACTGTCACAACCAGGTTGCCTTTAGGGCGCAAGCCAAGAGATGACCACGACAACTGTCACACTAAGGGCGCCGAGAGAATTGGCCGTTGTCTAGGGGAGGAAACCCGTCTTAAGCAGATAGGAGGGAGTGCACATCGGTGTCCAGACGAGGAGACTCATCAAAAGCAGACTGTGGGGAATGTAAGCCATCGTCCACACAAAATGAGTGGAAAACACGTCAAGAGCGATCTCCCTTCAAAGTCGACAGCTGCAAGCACTGACAGGCAGATGTCACGGGCAGACAGCGACGCGGCACAGGTGAGCGAGTCTTCTAGACCACAGCAACTGCCAGTCCGACAACTTAAGAACATGACGACCAAGAGGGTCCCCAGCCGGGCTGTACCTATTACAGAAGCTCAGCCCAAAGCATCGCCGCTCAGAAAGAGTCCTGCGCAGCATCAACGATCTGAGAGGTTACAATTGAAGCGCCAGAGGTAGTGATGTTGTCGGGACGACAACAAAATCAGGAGGGAGATATGTGATAGGGCCGGAAAGACACCCGGCTTACCCCTTCACGGGAAAACACCCCAGCTTCCCCCTTCATTGTGAGTGGCACATTTATCGCCCATATTTTCGATGTGCGCGAAGCATGCTTAGATGTAAATTCTTCAAGAGTGATGAAAAGGCCATAATAATGCCTAAAAATTAAGTTTTGGTGCATAGTTGTGTGTTATATTTGATAGTGGTGTTTTTGCTCTAGAAATAGTTGTGTATATTTCATTTTTTTTCGGTCGAATCAATACGCCTAGCGCGCAGTAAATTGAGTGATTCGACCTGGGCTTACAAAAGAAATAGCGAGCCAGCAGCGACCTTTCCTAGTATCAGCCGCCCAGAGAGAACAGAAGAAGTTAGACACACAGAGCCAAGCTGTAAATGCCTTGAGCACGTGAGTTAATTTAAATTAGAATTAGTTTTCTATAATTCTGAAATTATATCGATGTGGCTATTTTAATGTTTAATGAGAAAGAAAGATAGATAGATAGATGTGAAAGTTTAAGAGCGGTTATTTCATTCATCAGAAAGGCAGATATAGTATGAAGCTATTTCACTGGAATTTAGATAAGATTAACAATAGCAAGATAGCACCCACGTGGCGAGGACTGTATAAAAAGCGGCGCCAGCGAGTCTGAATAACACGCCCCGCGTGGTAAATGTTACGCCATGTGACACGTTGTGTATTTAGTTCCAGTTTTGTTTAAGTCGAGGATAATTATATTTTATTCTTTATGTAAGAGCATTTAAGTGTATTTCACGATAGCCTACTTATCAATATCCTACTGTTTATCTTTGGTGGGTTACTTTGAGGTGAGAATATATATTTAGATTTCGGGAAAGCGCGAGGCCACTCCTTTGTTGAGACATGTGTTTCTCTGGTTGCTCCCGGCGGAGCATGGAAACACCAATGCAGCTGGTGTCCATTACAGGCCCACAATATGCATTTTTATGCTATTGCTGTGGTTGTTTCGGTGACGGTAACGATGTGTTTCATGTGATGAGTTCTCAGTCTCATCAGGGGTCGGATACGACACGCTTGTTACCAGGCGCACGAGCCGCCACTTACGACATGTTCAGAGGGCAGTGACGAATATTGAGATGGATCAGTTCGGGGTGGTGGTTTACTCCTATTATTGAGAGTATTTGATGTACATGTAGTTGAAGAATATTATTTTATGTCCAGTTGATTATTATTTAATTATTGTAATGTGAAGGATGGTTTATGAGAGCACGTGGGCTCACTTGAAAATATATATTTCTCTTCTCCGCTCCTGAGGGAGCATGGGGCCACCAGTGTGGTTTCATCCGTGTGAAGCATTCAGATGCTCGTGCAGTAGTAGTTTCGGTAGCAATCTGTGTTACACGGTGAGGTTGCCAGCCTCATGCACAACACCATATTAGTCTCACTGGACGACATGCATGAGTGTATGTGTGTGTGTGTGTGTGTGTGTGATAGCTGAGTGTGTGCTCTTGCAGTAGTGGTTTCGGTAGCAATCTGTGTTACATGGTGAGATTGCCAGCCTCATGCACAACACCATACTAGTCTCATCGACGACATGCATGAGTATGTGTGTGTGATAGTTGAGTGTGCCCTTGCAGTAGTGGTTTTGGTAGCAACCGATGTTACACGGTGAGATTGCCAGCCTCATGCACAACACCTTACTAGTCGCATTGGACGACACGCATGAGTGTGTGCGTGTGTGATAGTTGAGGGTGGCGTGGAAGGACTGTTTGGCAGGTGAGAGCATCATTATTTAACTACTATGATTTTAACTATTCGTTGCTTTGTTTGTTTCTTCAGACTAGCAATCGGGCACATGCTGGGTGTTTTGTTTTGTTATGTTCGTTGGTTTATTTGTTTAATGTTTGCTTAGTCACTGAATGTGTTGTAAAAATAAATACAGCCCCTGCCTCTAGAATCAAGAGTTTTATTGTTGAATCGGGTCGGTGCGAGTGTGAAAAGAGAGTGATCACACATCACAATATCATCATCATCATCATCTCGCCCACCCTATCACATATGCTTTAAAATGTTCCTTCAGGTACAAGCCATTTACCGCTGTCCAGTAGCAATTTTCCCATTAATTTAACTAAAAGAATGGTGATTTTCATCATATCCCCTGAGTTATACGATACAGGGAGAGTAGAAATTCAGAGAAAAGAATCGGTTGATGGACAGCGGGAAAGGCGTCTGATTAATATCAGGAAAACAAAGACTTGGCTGCGAATTTGTTCTTTTATTCCCTGTAAAGTTTGTGGTACGAGTTTACGAGATCATTTGCGGTACGATTCTACGATACCAGCTGTGCTACTATTATGTGGTTCAAAGCTTGCGATCTACACTTGAAACCTACATTCAACGGGTTGTGAAGATACCTGTCTTGACCAGGAGACATTTCATCGCCACAGAGACGAATTGATGGAAACAGCAGCATCAACACTCCAGCAGTTTGGAAGCTAAGTGGTATTTTAGCAGGCCAATACAACAGAACTTATTGATCTATATTCCACAACTAAGCTTCCTAAATCCGACATCAATTTCAATGACGAAACCTATTTTTTTTTTTTTTTAGTAATCACCAGTTCATATTTATTTACATTTATTCCAAATTAATTGATCATTAAATTTGTTATATGTTGTTTTTTTACCATTCATAGTTGATTAAGTTATTACAGAGAGACGTGCACGCGGATGAATTAGCATCTTAAATATATCTATATTTATATCAATAGAGCCAAAAACTAAGAAGAATTTCACTGTTAATTCAGTTGGGGGCTTGTACGAGCTAAATGAAATTATATAATATCTATTCACAAAAGGCGGCGGGAAAGATACAAAGTTAACACTGCTAAAACTCATTCAGCATTGTTCTTGATTTCTTAAATGTGTAGTGAATATTCCATCGAGATGAAAGCATCATCATCGTCCTATTTGCATCTCTGCCAAGAATAATCTTGTGCGACGGTAGACAACTTTGAAAACCCACATTAGACACTCTAGGTTTTGGCCCTTGCTTGATCATCACTGCGGAGCAATGGGAGGCAATCCGTGAGAACACAAAAACAAAAACAAAACGCTGAAGGGGGATTACCACGAGGGTCAGCATTACGTTTGTCACGAGATGGATTTTTGGGGCGACCTCTTTCCGATTTCTCTTTCACTACGGCAGTAATCAGTTACATTTTTGTACTGATTTTATTTGCATGATTTTCCATGGTTGCACCCTTTTCTGTTTGCTACGTAGCAGAGGGTTTGTTTGTTCAAACATTTGACACTCCTTGTGGATGATAAACACATCACATTTGCAAGGAGCGGCTGAGGTAATATTGAACGTCAGGCAAGTTGGTAAATTCTTGTGTACTACAGCTTATCCGCTACAGATTAGCCAGCTTGTTTGCTGAAATCGCTGATAAAGGCCAGAGTGCGAGACAGATAACGAAATTACCCGTCTGCGAATAGATTGCTTTCTGATAAAGTAATAAATTTGTTACATCTGAAACGCATTTGTCGTATGTGTTTACAGATGTGTTGGTGAGTTCGCCTGCCAAGGGATCGGATATTTTCATGCCATATACGGAAGATTTAATCCCTACCTTAAGTTCAAATTTTTCCATGTCAGGAATATTTTGAAATTCCCCCCCCCCCCCCCGACCCCCCCACTCCATCCAGCATGTTTGAAATGATTGGAGCTTTTATATAGTTCCATAACAAACAGAGCGGGGGAGGACAGTGAATGTAACCTGACGCTTCAGTCAGTCAAATTTACTGTGAAGATCGCTTGCCAAGACGACACAACCAGAGTGAGTGAAGCCTAGAATTCAGAATTCCATTTTATCAGACCGGACACCTTTTATTGGAGAATCTTGACGAACTTACAAAAACAGCCTACGAAATCTCTTTCATTTTAAATCAGGAAAACCGGAATATCTGAGGAAATTGAATACGAAGCCAGAGAGGGAGTTAAAGTGAAAATTAACGACCCCAAATACACGTGTTAAAAGGCATCGGCTAGTGCCTTAACTTCATTCATCTGATCAGAAGAGTCTGTGAGCCAGGATTGGCGTAAGGTGTCATTTTACATTCTATATATTCATTACTAACATGTAAACTAATATGTATATATTACCACGTGACTATTAATATGTGAAAATCGCTACTGGATGTACCAGTCATTTAAGGCTGGCAACCTCAGCGCATAGAATGATGATTTCATGAACCATCACTGCACGGGCTGGCGACTGCTTTGTTGCTAGTTTCTTAAGGAGAACTAAAAGCATAAAGTAGTCCCAAGTCCATATGGAGCAGAAAGGGAAAGATGAAAGAAATGATGTACATTTTAATTATAATACTTGCAGTTTCAAATCAGTGTAAATGTCGATGTTAACATTTTCACTTTAAAATTAATGGACGTTTTAAACTTTTCAAATCAGTGTAAACATAAATGAAAACATATTCAATTTATATTGTGAACACTTTTTAATCAGTGGAAATGTAAATGTAAACATTTTATATCTGTACTATTACCATTTTCATTTAAATATAAAGTTACTATAAAAGCTATTCAATTTAAATGTAAAGAAAGTTTTCTCTCGATGGATTAAGTTTAATTCACATCGAGGGTAAATTCTGAGATAAATGGGATGGTGGAATAGGAATAGGGGACACATAAGTATGTGTCGGGAAACGCAATACCTCGAACAAGAAGGGCAGTGGTTTAAGACGAGGGACCAACTTTGTAAACTCTCCTTGACACTCTCGTACATCCTTGACCAGCGACGAGCGAGAGCTAAAGAACCAAGCCACTAGAACTTTCTTCATAAAATTCTATCATCAATCAATTATATGTACTGTAAATGTATTTGTCTTCGATTTAATCATTTTAAATGTACTGTATGTTTGTCTCAGTCAATTTACTACACACATTCTAAACAGAGCTATACCAGAATAATAAGAATTCCATTGAGTAAATCAGAGAAGGGGGTTTGAACGAGCTAAGATTAATCATTGCTTAATTCTTCACAAAAATTGCCGACAGATTGTAGAATTAACGTGCTCAGCCAATGCAGCATTGTTTTCGCTTATCTGAATATTTTGTGAATACTCCATTGAGATAGAAGCGTCATTACCCTTCTATTTACAAATCTGCCAAGAGTAATGTTGTGCGAAGGTAGACACCTTTGAAGCTCATATTATATGCTCTTGAGTATTGGTCACTGTTGGACCACTACTGCAAAGCAGGGGAAGCAAAACCGTCACAACGTTGCTCCCTCTTTTTCATAACTGATCTCGCACCACCTTGAAGGTATCAAACGCACTGTATGCAGATGGCCTGCTTATCTGGACAGCAGAAAAATATAACAAAATAAAATAATAGAGCCTTGTCTTAAAGTTGTGTTAAACCTGCTGCTTTGTTAATACACTATGTCGATAGACAAATATGCACAGCCAATCCGCGTTCAAGGAGTCACGCAAGATGGCTGGCAGACTCTGAGACAGAATAAATTACACGAAGTCACGGTCACGCAAGATGGCGGCAGACAGAATAAATTAGGCATGAAACGCTGTTTGTTCGGAACTCGGTACAACGAAAAGTACTAAAACGCAACTAACCAATCAGCTTGAACCTGCAAACAAATAAGACCAAAACGCCGCGGACAGACGTATTTTTGCTACACTCAAAATACACAAGGACGAGAAACAGTGGAGAAATTCATCTAACTACTCAAGTTTGCAGATAAGTTGTTAAATTTTATATCTATCTTTAGTATTAGCTTATTGCAGTTAGTTTTAGGTGACTAGGTAATTGGTAGCTAGAAGTATTATTATAACTTAGGAATTCTATTCAATATGCTTGATAGACATAATAAATATAAGTGGCGATTCCTTTTTAGTTTCTTCTTCCCGTTTACAGCGGAGCTGCGATATTTGAGCCTTTCGGCTGACACATCCGACTTTGGCACGGCATTTCTTGGGACCGGGTTAGCCTTCCCTCTTCGCCAGACTGCAGTGAAACCAAGCACATGATAAAAAGAGTAGTAGCTAATTAGAAGACAGGGACAATGCCACCGATAACCAGGGCACAGTCCAGGGAAGGAAAAGCGTGAGCCAAGACACCTGAAAAGGACAAAACACCAAACCTGACAGAAAAAACAGGACCACGAGCCCTGAAGTCAGAGACACAGAAATAAAGGACAAGATAGAGACAATAAGGGAAAAACTGGAAGGAGGCTCAGAAGTAAAAACAAGAATAAGCATAAACAATAAAGGTGAAAACTCAGTAACCAGGACAGCTAACAAAAAGACCCAGGGAAGATAAAAATCAGGACAACCAGAAAAACACAATCAAAAGAAGTTAGGAAACCAGAGGAGAAAACAAAGAAGACTCCAACCGAAAGAAAACCCCCAAACAAGTTAAAATTACACAAATAACTGGAACAGAAGCCGCGCTTATATCTCTCCCGGACGACAAAATCCTGGTCATCCTGGAAAAAGTAATTGATAAAAAAGCCATTGCCAAAATACAAGAACAAAAAAGTGGAGTAATGCTAACCCTAAATGAAACAGAAAAAACAAAAACTTTACTACAAGAACTGCAGGAGAAACCAAAAATGATCCAACTGGCCTACAACTTCAAAATACAAATAGAAATTTGACCAAAAAAAACCAGAAAATGTGTGGTAAAAGGTATAAACCCAACCCTGTCAGGTGAGGAAGTTTTAAAAAACCTGGCCAAGCAGAAGCCAGATTTAAAGCTGGTACACGTGGAACAAATAACAGTGAAAGGGAGTTTGTGACCCCAGTGGTAGTAATAATGACAGAAGGGAGGGAACCCCCCCCCCTGAAGACAGTACTATTAGGGAAAGCTAAAAACAACACAGAAGCTTACATTCCCGCAGTATTGCAGTGCTCCAACTGCATTAAATTTGGCCATGGCCGACCCAGTTGCAGGGGAAGACAGTATGCAGGTTTTGTGCGCACCCTTTTACCCAGTGCGAAAAGGCTAAGTCAGATACTGACTATAAAAAGGGTAATGAAAACAGAAAATGCACTAACTGCAAAGGGAACCACAGCGCCAGGTTCCAGGGCTGCCCAGTGTATCAGCAGACCAAAAAAGCACTGAAGAAATCAATAACAACCAAAACCCCTTTCAAAACGGTCATTAAAGATATAAAGGAAAACAATACATATACGAGCATTAATGTAATAACAGAAATCAAGAGTGCGCAAGAGGAAGTGAAAATGATTAAAACACAGTCGACTGAACTGAAAGAGGATAAAGAAATTACACTAAAAAGGATAGAAAATCAGAGACAGGAGATTAACATAGACAGAGAAGCAATAGAAAAGGAAAGTGGCAAACAAAAGCAAGAAGCCAAATGGAAAGAATGGATAACAAAAGCCATCAAGCACATAGAGAGAGTTTTGATAGAGGAAAGAACAGAAGAATCGTCACAAACCCAAGTTTTGAAAAAAGTCTTTAATTACATAAAATAATCACCACGAAGAGTAGGCCTTACGCCTCAAGCAATACAAACTAAGACCAAACTGATAGTTCTAACACAAAACAAAAGGGGTACTAGTTAATATAAACAATGGATAAGAAAGGATGTAGAATTGTTCAGTGGAATTGCAGGGTTATCAAAAAGAATTGTGCACCACTACTAGCAGAGACAGGAGGAACTAACACTATATATGCTCTTCAAGAGCCACTTTTAAACCCAAATAGTAGATATAGTTGTAAGGGCTTTAAGATACTTAGGCACGATAGGAAATAAGGTAGAGGAGGGGGTGTCGCAGTTTTAGTTAACGAAACATTTAAAATTATAGACTGGGAAGTATTTGATACAACCAACATAGAAGGTATCCAGGTCACTATAGCAGCTGAACCAAACAATCTAACAATCTTAAATGTATACGCTACAAATGGCACAATTAAAGATGAAGAAATATTAGCCATAAGTACCAGACTAGGCCCCAAAACAGTCATAGTAGGCGATTTTAAAAGTGTTACAAGACACAAACTCAGATCATCTGACCATTGTAATAAGCATGCATGAAAACTCATTCCAAACCCAAAACCAGAGAAACCGACTTTCAACTATAAAAAGCAAACTGGGAAGCCTTCCAATCAGAGCTGGAGTGATGGAATATAAAGACATGGAATCAGATGATACTGACTTGTGGGCAGAAACATTGACCAATGAAATTATTAAAATAGCAATAAAATATATACCAAATAAAAATATGCCACAGCACCTAAAACCAATAAATAACATTAATAAGAAAAGAAAAACTCAGTGGAATAAAGAACCAGTTGCCTGGTGGAATAAAAACTGTGCAGAAATTCATGAGAGAAGAAAAAGGGCCTTACAAAAATATAGAAATAACAGAACAGAAGAAAACTGTGATGAGTATAACACATATTAGGAATGAATCTAACAGAATAATATTTAAAGCCAAAGAAACTAACTGGAGGGAGTTTTGTCAGCCGCTTAAACCTAACACTCAAATTAAAGAAGTATGGTAAAAGCTGAAGGCAATCAAAGGGAACATTAAGAAAACAATAATGCCAACAATCAAACTACCAAAGAGAGCAGAAACAGATAAAGAAAAAGATAATGCCCTTGCTGAGTATTTCTATAAAGTCAGTGCAAAAAGTAGTCTTGGACAGGAAGAAAATGAGAGAAGAGAAAGACTTAAGATACAGTTTTCAAAGGAACTACCAGACCAGATAGATGAAACAAACTATTTAGATGCTGATATAACAGAGGAAAAAGTAGCTAGTGCAATAAAAGAGAAATCTAATACTGCCTCAGGGCATGATATACTTAGTTATGAAAATTTAAGAAAGTACCCAAAAAAACTATAAACATAATAACTTCCCTTCATAACAAAATCTGGAGCTTAGGAAGGATACCAAAAGCATGGAAAGTAGCTATGATAGTATCCATCCTAAAACGCAATAAGGAAGCGCATAATGTAAGTTCATATAAGCCTATCTCTTTAACATCACAACTAGGTAAAATACTGAAAACTCATGTTAACAAAAGAGTTAAATTCTACCTGGAAAAAAAATCAGTTATATAGCCCAAACCAGTCAGGGTTTAGAGCAGACAGAAGTACAGTAGACCAGCTTGTAAGATTAGAACACGGTGTAAAGCTAGGGTTCAAGAGGAAAGAGAAAACAGTTGCAGTCTTTTTGGATGTCGCTAGAGCATATGATGAATGCTGGAGAGATGGAGCTATTTACAAAATGAAAAAGATTGGCATTACTGGAAAAACCCATAGGTATCTAGAAAACTTTTTACAGGACAGGTATTTTGTTGTACAGGTAAATAATGATAAGTCAGAAATATATGAACAACAGAATGGGATTCCTCAGGGATCAATGATTTCACCTTCAATTTTCACTATAGCTGTAAATGATTTAGCAGATGAATTTAACGACATTAAGAATGCAGTATCATTATTTGCAGATGACTGTGCCATTTGGCATTCTGGCAAAAACTTCAAAAACAAATAGACAAAGTTTCAGATTGGATGACAAGTTGGGGCTTCCAAATTAATGTAAACAAAACAGTAGTATGATATTCAGCAAAGGAAATTTTTAAAAAAGTAACAAAATCAAAATAACCATTAAAGGACAGAAAATATGTACCTCCTCAACAAACAAAATTTATGGGCATAACTTCAGATAAACAACTAAATTGCAATAAACATATAGACAATTTAGTAGAAAGCTGTAGGGGACCCCTAAATATACTCGTAAAGGATAATAAACGGTAATGGATGGGGGGAGGGGCCAGCAATAAAATAATGCTTATGTTCTACAAGTCTTTCATACGGGGGAAATTAGATTATGCCAGCATAGTCTGTGAATCAACTGCAGCTTCTAACAAAGCAAAACTAGATAGAATTTAAAATGCAGCCATGAAAACCATTACATGTGCATTTATATCAACACCAGTAGAAGCACTAGAAGTACTGTAGCTCTTGGCATACCACCCCTTGGTATAAGACGGAAAGAACTAAGATTAAATTATTGGTGTAAAGTAGCACAAGAAATGACCCACCCAGCACATAAAGCATTTGTCAAAAACCAACCAAGTGTGTAGGACGTCCCCTTAAATAAAGATAGATATCCAACAGGATGGAGAACTATAGAAGATCTAACGCAGTTCAAAGAACTGTCAAACACAATTAAAAATAGTAATAAATATAGAAGCACAATACCACCCTGGGAACTAAAAACACCAATCATAGACTACTCACTTACTGAAAAGATCAAACAAAACATAGAAGATAAGGAAGCCAAAATGATAAGTAGAAAGTTCATAAATCAACTTACAAAACAAAGTCTGGCCGTCTACACTGATGGATCCAAGGGTGATAGTGGGCAACTAGGTGCAGGAGTAGTAATACCTCAGTGGGGAATACAAAAGAACTACAGTGTAACTGATGGGGCCTCGATTTTTAGCGCAAAGATGGTAGCAATTCTAAAAAGTTTAGAAATAATCGAAGATAACCTACCAGAAGCTGTTACGATATTTACAGACTCACTATCATCCCTACAAGCACTAGAACACCCAGGAGACAACATGGAAGAACAGTAGAAAAGGAAGACACGCGTTCAAACTGCTGAAAGAAACAGCAAGGACGTGCCAGGTCAGAGAAGAATTAAAGATACCATCAAACAAAAAACTGTGGCGTCTCCGACTCGGTGCAGCATACTTTATGATAGAGGAACCACACCGCCAAGAATGTTAGGAAGAGAATGACATACACCGCTACCTGATCCACTGTAAAAGTACGAACAACAAAGGCTTGAATTAAAAATTTACTATAGAAATCACAATATAGACATTACAGGTGACAAGGTTTTAAGTATAGATGCCCCAGGAGAAGCCATCAATACTTAAAAGACATATACATAAAACAAAGGAAAACATATAATTTTAGTACTTCAGAAAAGACATACAACCAAATAGAAATTAAACAACAAGAACTAACAAATCATTTAAAAAAAACAACAACAACAGAAAAATTAGGACATTTACTAACTAAAAGGAAAGACAACGAGGTAAAAAAAACAACTCAAAAAGAACAAATACTAATACAAATTAAAACCAAGTGTAAAGGACAATAACTCCGCCAATGCCGGTCCCAAGCCCGGATGAAAAAGGAGGAGGGCGGCCTGCATGGAGGCCGTAAGGAGGCAGCCCCTCCACCATGCAAAGGCACAACAGGCCAATCACCTGTTTGCTTTAAATCACGATTACTAGCAACACAAGAGAGAAAACTGGACTGATTCTAAAGGCGACGAACTGGAACGGACTACGGACTACGACTTATGGAACTTGGAACACAAGAAGTATAAATGGGAAGGAAGAGGAGCTGGTGGAAGAGATGAGGAAAACAAAACTAGAAATCCTGGCTATAACGGAAACAAAGAAAAAAGGACAAGGAGTCATGGATCTCGATGGCAACACGCTGCTCTACAGTGGTGTACCCACATCTGAAAGAGCTAAAGGGGGCGTGGGTTGCATTGTGGCCAAAAATCAAAAAGATAGTATCAAGGGATGGAACTTTGTCTCGGAGCGCATTATGGTCGTAAAACTGAAAGAAGGAGAAACCATAGTCAACCTGGTCATAGTGTATGGGCCAAATGAGGATGAGAGAGCAGAGATCAAGGAGGAATTTTTCGAGCTGCTTCAAAGGACAGTGGATGACTGCCTAGATGAAGTTATCATGCTCGGAGATTTTAATGCCAGAGTTGGAAATGACCATGCTAAATGGGGTGGAGTTATCGGAAGATATGGAGAAGATACTCTCAATGACAATGGAAAACGACTCCTTAGATTCTGCAGTGAGCAGAATCTGATCATTACAAACACAAAGTTCCCCCATAAGCGCATACATGCATATACTAGATGTGAACCAACAAAGAATGAGAAGTCTATGCCATTGTTCGGAGAAGCTCATTCAAATATGTCCGAGATGCTAGAGTCTGGAGGGGGCCAGAGATTGGAAGTGATCACTACCTGCTAACAATCAAAAGAACAACTGAAAGAGTTGCTCAGCCTAGGAACTGCCCAACATCACGCAAGAAACAAAGTAAACGAGCAGGAGAAATGAGCATTAGGACCTACAAGCTGAGAGAGCCAGAAATTAAGACCAGATATCAGGGGCTTATTGCTGCAGCGGTGAGCAACACAGAAGAACGACCTGATGACTTGGAAACCCTCTGGATTAAATTCAAGGATATCATAAAGACAGCTGCTGCAGAAGCATGCGGTGAAGTCCGACTTGGGAACAAGAGAAAGAGGACACCTTGGTGGACAGAGGAAGTCAAAGAGAAAATAAGAGAGAAGAAAATGGCATGGAAACAATACTTAGGAGCTAAAAACACAACAGGACAAATGGAAAAATATAGAGAATATGTGACACTCAGAACAGAAGCAAAGAACAAAGTGCTAGCAGCAAAACAGAAGTCCTGGGAAGAATTTGGAGAAAAGCTAGAAAAAGATGCACAAGAAAACCAGAAATTGTTCTATAAGACCCTAAAGAATATGAGGAAGGAAAAACAATGCCCTCTCAAATTTATAAAGGACAAGCAAGGCAAATTGCTTACTGCCCCGAAGGAAGTAATGGGAAGATGGAAGGAATATTTCTCAGAACTCCTGGGTGGTGAGCATGGAGAAGCATCAGAAATGATAAACACTAGCACAGAAGAGAAAACCAATGTTGGTGAAGATGACATAAAGATGGAAGAACTGAAGGCAGCACTGGAGAAAATCAAGATGGGCAAAGCAGCAGGGCATGATGGTATAACACCAGAAATGGTTAAGTTCATGGGAGCATCAGGCGACCTATTACTCTTAAGGGTTTTACAGGCAGCGTGGTACAACAAGACCATACCAAAGGATTGGGAGATTGCCATCATAACACCAATTTTCAAAAAGGGTGACAATCGACAGTGTGGAAATCATAGAGGCATATCCCTTCTCAGTGTCCCTGGTAAAATCTACTCTAGAATCCTAGAGCAGAGACTCCGACGCCTAGCTGAGCCACAATTAGATGAGGTCCAGTGCGGATTCCGAGCAAACCGAAGTACTCAAGACCTAATCTTCACACTCAGACAGCTGAGTGAAAAGGCCCTTGAGTATAAGAGTGAGATGCACCTTTGTTTCATAGATCTGGAAAAGGCGTTTGACAGGGTCCCCTGCAGCAAACTTTGGGACTGTTTGGCAAGGAAGAATATTCCAGCACCTCTGATTCATGCTATACAGAGCTTCTACAAGTCTTGCAGAAATTATGTGAGGACAGCAAACCATAAGTCGGAAGAGTTCAGAACCACCACTGGTGTAAGACAAGGTGATATCCTATCACCTTACCTCTTCATACTCCTTATGGACGATGTCATCAAGGCATGTAAGGAGAGAACAAGAAAGTATTCAGTGGGGTACTGGAAGATGAGACAGGTCTATATTTCGGAGCTGGCATTTGCTGATGATGTCGCCCTGATTGCTAAATCAGAGGCACATCTCCAATCCAACCTGCAAGTCTGGAAGGAAGAGCTGGAGAAGAGAGGGATGGTCATAAGCAGCTCTAAAACAAAATCCATGGTGATATCACGAGAAGAAAGAGAACATCAGATTAAGCTGGGAGAACAGGTCCTGGAGCGGGTCGACCACTTTAAATACCTCGGAGCTATTATAGACCGAAAGGGAGGCATCAAAGAAGAGTTGGCCACTCGAAAAGCAGCAGCTGGGAGACTTTTTCAGGCCATAAATCGAGGATTCCTCAGCAAGAGAGAGGTTGGTAAGAAAACGAAGATGGCTGTATACCGCTCCACCTATGTCCCAGTCTTGACATACGGATGCGAGTCATGGGCAATGACTACAACCCATAAAAGCCAGATCCAAACCTCAGAAATGAGGTATCTGAGGAAGGTGGTTGAAGTAACAAGAAGAGACCTGGTACGCAACCAGACGATACGTCAAGGCCTAAAATCCTACCCCCTGCAGACCCAAGTAGAACAGTCCCAATTAAGATGGTTTGGCCATGTCTGCAGAATGGGAGAAGATCGGATACCACGACAAGCATGGGAAACAAAGAGCCAAGGATCCAGACCCCGAGGACGGACCAGAGTCCGCTGGGAGGACAACATTAGACAATCTTTGGTAAAATCGAGGACTAGAATGGAACCAGGCCAGGAGGAAGACAGCCGATAGGATAGTCTGGCGCTCTCTCTTCCAAACCTCTACACCTCACGGTAGAAGGGGAACGACTAAGTAAGTAAGTAAGTAAAGGACAATAGTTATCTATAAACAATACAAAAGATAAAATAAAATGGACAAATACTAATAAAAATTAAAACCTGCAACTGCAAAAGACAATAGCTATTTAAACTTAATACAAAATTAGTAAATAAAATGACATTAAATACCCCAATTATAACCAATTTTCAGGTTGAACAGCGTAGACCAAGATGGAACGATAAGAGGCAATAACGGGCAGCTGTTAAGTGCCCGCTCTCCACCCATCACCGCTTCAAAACAACAACATTAAATACACACACAAACACGAAGACCAGCAAGAACGATAGAATTGAGAAGAGAAAGCTGTCCAGACTGATTCCTGCTTACCTGCATGCCGGGCAGACTTGCTTCACTAAGCCGAGTCAAAATCTGGCTTGTATTAATCTTAGAAGGTATGTAAACTTACTATAAATAATTGTGAAACTAATATAACTTAGGAGTTTTAATATGACTATATCATACATAATGATTGTGTTTTATAGTATATATAATGATTGTGTTTTATAGTATTATGTATAATGAGTGTGTATGACTGTTGAAAATAGGAAACCACCTGAAAATAGCCTACACCTGTCTGTATTTAATATAACTTTAGGATTTTAGTTTTATTATGAATGTATCATGTATACTGATTATATTTTAGGAAATTAGGTATAATGATTGTATTTCCTGGTACGATTGCTGAAGAAGAAAACCAGCCTGAATATAACCTAATCGTCCTTGTTAGGACTCATATAACTCCAACCTAAATATAACCTAACAGTCCTAATGTTTTTAAAGCTGCTATATACTGGCCATGTTGTCATCAATTGTTAAAGTCTAGAAATAGGTGTGTGTTAAAGCTGCTATATTGGCCATCAATTGTTAAAGTCAGTTTTAGCGAAAAGGGTTCTTCCTTGTAATGAGGATTCGTATGACTTATTCTGTGCCTCATAATTATCATTGTTCTTGATTTGTTTGGCTATCGTGCTGTTGTTGTTTGTTCGCGAATGGTGGTGAATGACTTCAATATAACTGGATGAAGTTTACAACTCCGTTTTGGTAGAGTCCACATAAATCATATAATTTATTACGTATACAGAGTTCATTGAAATCATGGCATAAATATAATATATTCAATCTGTGTAGTCCATTACAGTTCAGTGCAGTCCTTCAGATTAATATCTATATCGTCAACAAAACTAGGCTGTATATACGCGATGCCGACGAACGGACCATCCGATAGTGATACCTAGAGGTGTAGCGAACGATTAATTAATAATAATAAATTACTCCCTTCTATTCCCAATCCAAGGGAAGCATTGCATCAAAAAAGTTGCTCCTTCAATTGCATTCATTAATAATATGGCCGACCCCTTGGCCTATCTTCAATAAGGACATCTGCACGACTACAATATAATGGGAGTGTTGAAGAACACGTCTGCATTTGACTGATTCCAAAATATGAAGGGTGAAAAAAGATCGTTGTCATGCGGTAGCATAACAACGCCCCACGTCATGTCTGTACCTTTGGGTATTTAAATCATGATTGTGGTAAAATGTACCGATGAAGAGACGTATCTATGTACTTGGATAGGGGAAGATATCAATATTGCAATATGTCTTTGTTAGTCAAGGTTATAAAACACAATGTGGAAGAATGGCCTGTACATATTGAAGCCGAATCGACGATCGAAAGGATGCAGATGATTTTTAATGTTCATCGATATATTCAATGAAACCTCATGTGAAGTCATAATTATCATGTATTCGTTGCTAGTAAAGATTGTCCATATGTCCATAATCTTGTCATCAAAACAATCGGCAATGGGTATTGAAGCAACTTGACGCATCATTTGACAGTTAGATGCGAATCACTGAAAGATGAGTGAGTTAACTGGCAAGTGTGTTCATATCCTACCCGTTTCTTTACATGAAACTGATTCGGAATCATTACTTTAATCTGACTTTGTCATGTAAGGAGATGCATAGCATGATGAAAGGCTTGACTTCTGACGAAATTTGAACATACGATTCGATTTTTAAAAATGTCCAATGATAGCGGAAGCATAGAATGCACAATGAATACGCATTGATGTTCATAAATGTCCAAACGTCTGTAGACAACAGATTTGAGTTCAAAGTTACGAGTCGAAGGTTCGTATAATATTGTGTACTAACGGATATGTTAATCGAGATGAATTAGTACCTCATCAATGTTAGTAGATTATCAATAATTTCATTGGAGGTGGGTATCGTGATTTTATCATAAACCACTTTGAAATTGAAAGTAGATAACGTATGAATTGTCCATACGATCATTGACTGCAGAAAAAAGTACATAGATGTTCGTGGTTTAGTAAAATTGTGTCATCAATTATCGTCTGATGATGATGAAGGGTGGCGAGACAATGAGTCCGCTACGACGTTCTACGAACCTGGAATGGATTCAATGGTGAACTGGAAAGGTTGCAGTAGTATCGAAAATCTGGCCAGTTCCGGGCTTTTGTGGTTGGCTCGTCAGAGTGCAGCTACCGATTTCTGATCTGTCTGCACTATGAAAGGAGCTCCGAGCAGAAATTTCTCGAGTTTTTTAATCGCCCAAACGACCGCTAATAATTCTTTGTCGATCACGGAATATTTTCGTTCGGTCTCGGTGAGCTTTCGTGATATGAATAAAGTTGGGTGAAGTACGCCCTCGTGATCTTGGAGAAGACTAGCGCCTAACCCGTAGTTGCTGGCATCTGTGCGAAGAACATACATTTTTAAAATATCTGGCAACCTTAAAATCGGTGGCCTGGAAAAAATGGTGAGTATTTTATTAAATGTTTTGTCGCAGTCTTCAGTCCATTTTAATCAACAAGCATAGACAAGAATAGACAATATACTAACTCATGCTGCAGTGGCTGAACAAAAGTAGAACAATCAACGAAGTTACTGTCTATCTTAGGCATGGTAAAATCACATAAAGACAAAAAACATGTTGACAAAATAGAGATGTCACAAAAAATGTTTCCTGTAAGAAAAAGCCTAGAATACATAAGTCATGAAGAAATATATGACTCGGTAAGAAAATAACTGATGACTGCACCAGCTGAGTCATCAAAGAATGTGACAAGAAGTGTGACTGTAACATGTTATCTACTTGAAGTAGAATCAGGTACCAATTTTAACCTGAGAGAATGGTGATGAAAGTATGCACCATTGTCACGTTCGACAACCATACGAGCATCCCTATTGTTACAAAATGTCACTACCGCTTCATCATACCTGATATCGGTAGATGGCAATATATGTCCTGAGCCCATATCAGTAAGGAATCAGCAACTGGTACAGACAGATACCTTCACATACCTAGGAAGCATAGTAACACCAGACGGTGGGGCAGGCAAAGACATCAACATCAGAATGAATAAGGCAAGAACAGCCTTCTTTAGCCTAAATAACATCTGGAAGTCCTCCCAAAACAGCACAAGCACAAAATTAAGATTATACCAGAGTTGCGTGCTTTCTGTGCTTCTCTATGGTGCGGAATGCTGGAGAGTCACAGAGAAGGAAATGTCAAAATTTTCCTCTTTTCACACAACATGCCTAAGAAAAATTCACCGAATCTTTTGGCCGAATACCATCACCAACCAAGATCTGCTTACTCGTAGCAAGCAAGAGGACATGCATACCATCATAGCTGGCAGACGCTGGAGCTGGGTTGGTCATGTCCTCAGAAGAGACCCCGATGCCATCACAAGAACAGCTATGCTTTGGACCCCTGAAGGAAAGCGAAAGAGAGGCCGACCAAAAACAACTTGGCGGAGGACTGTGGAGGCTGAGATGCAAAGAATGAACCAGAGTTGGGGCACTGTACGAAGGATGGCCACCGACCGTGCAAAGTGGAATCAATTTGTTGTTGCCCTACAAGACGCCACTAGGCGTGATGGCCACTGACTGCTTTGACGGTCGGTGGTTAAGGATCGAAGAAGCAATATACGTACAAACTTAACCTCTGCAGTATAATTAAAGAAATTTCCTAGTGTCTGCCATGTAGTTCCGTGTGGCAGATTGCGCACTAGAATGGTGCGAGAATATGCACCTTTACCGATAAACCTAGTCCTATTTTCAATAAAATGGGAGTTAGAATGGTTGCATGTTTAGATCTTTGAGAAGAATTATTTTTTTTCATTCTTATAGATGTATTATCTTTATTCAATGACGTATCATACTGATGGAACTTAGTATGATACCTATCAGTATGCCCGGCAGTATGTTTAAAACATGTCGTATACGACAGCTTATTAGGCAAAATGAAATCTTTGTTGACAGACGTATTGGTTTTAATCTTACTATGTGAGTTACAACCAACTCTGATGCTGTTAATTTTATTAGTAAAAACCTTATTACGTTTGATAACATCAACAGTTTTATTAAGATCAGGTTCACTCTGATCATGTCGCCAAGATTTTATAGCTTTCAAAGTAGGTAGAGGTAAAGACACATGTATGTCGTGAAAAGAATGTTCTTCTTCCTGAATCATAGATAGACTAGAATACAGACAATAGGTAACTAACTTGTTATCTAGATCATGAAAAGAAACTTGTAAATGTTTAGTACGAGTGTGAAACTCCATACACATGTTAATGTGGTATATTTTCTTATGACCTTTAATGTCTAAAATACAGTCAACATCTGAAATTCTGCTAATACCTTGAATGATGACTGTGTGTTCTTAGTCATATCAATTTGTGACATGTCATGCATAAGCATGTCAGTGGTGGAATGACCCATCACTGTATCAAGAGTAGTGAAATAAGCACCTGAATTAGAATGAAGGATAAAAAGAAATAAGATAATCAACATCATTTTGCGAAGACAATGTGTGGGATTATATGTCAATCTGCCATCAATGGTACCTATATCTTGTAGCATAATGGCAGCTTGTGTACCCTGACAATCCCCAGAGCTATGCCAGTGGGAGATTTACTCCTGGTAGGTTCAACCAAGTTGGACTGGTCTGTGTGGGTAGGGGTCAGACAAAAGCTGGTACTCTAGTTCTAAAAGGTTGGGGGTTTTAGCACAGGGCCGACACCCCTGGTTATGTAAAAAAAATCGCACATGTTACGGAAACAACAATAGATGGAAAAACTTTGCTGCGGGCCGGACATCCGGAGTCTCAGGCTCGTATGACTGACAGGGGTGAAAGCCGAAAGGAAGCCACTGGCATGAAAACGGATGCCCCGACCGCAAAACACGAAATCAGAATTGGTTTTTGGAACGTCAGAACTATGAATGAGGCAGGAAAGCTGAGACAAATCACAGCAGAGATGAGGAACTACAAGATACATATCCTGGAAATAAGCGAGAGCAGATGGACAGGTAAGGGGAGAATAAAAACAGCTACAGGGGAAACAGTACTTTATTCTGGCAGAGAGGATGGTCAGCACAACGAAGGTGTAACCATTATCCTGAAGAAAGGAATGGAAAGGTCTTTACTGGAATGGAAACACATCAACAACAGACGGATAAGAGCAAGACTGAGAGGGAGGTTCACCAACACCACAATTATACAATGCCATGCACCAACAAACGACAGCGATGAAGAGATCAAGGACGAGTTCTATCAACAGGTACAAAAAGAAATGGAAACTACACCCAGGTACGATCTCATTATAGTAATGGGAGACCTAAATGCGAAAGTGGGAGCACACAATAATTATAACGAAAGAGTAATGGGGAAATGCGGCAGTGGACCAGCAAATGAGAATGGGGACAAATTAATAAGCTTCTGCAGTATTAACAACCTGGTCATTGGATGAACACTTTTTCCACACAAGGTTGTGCACAAGTTAACATGGGAATCACCAAACGGACGAGACAGAAACCAGATAGATCACATAATGATCAATGGCAGATGGAGACATGCACTACAAGATGTGAAAGTAAGAAGAGGCGCAGATGTGGGAAGTGATCATCACCTAGAAGTAGCAAGACTGAAAGTGAAACTCAGAGCTGCTGGACCAGTTGCAGTCAAACAGAAAAGATACAATATCACGAAACTGAAGGATCCCCTCACCAGAAAAGCATTCGTGGTCGACGTAAAGAGAAGATATGAGATTATCAAAAGCCAGGAAAGAACAGAGACTGATGATGTTGACCAGAGATTCAACACCATCTTAACAATATACAAGGAAAGCAGCAAGTCATGCTTGGGATTCCAAGAAAGAAAGAGCCAAGACTGAATAACACCAGATACGCTAAACACCATAGCGAAGAGAAAGGAAATGAAAAGAAAGAAAACAGAAGCGAAGTCTCCCAGGTTAAAGGCAATATATAGTGAACAGTACAGTCAGCTGGACAAGGAAGTTAAACGTCAAACCAGTGCTAACAAAAGGACATTTCTGGGTGACCTTGCAAGACAAGCAGAAGAGGCAGCACTGAGAAATGAACAAAGCACAGTATACAAAATAACTAAAATCATCAGTGGAAAACGAGGTGCAAACAATATTACATTAGTAAGAGATAAGCACGGAAATCTCATCACGACAGTAGAGGGACAGGAAACAAGATGGGCAGAGCATTTCAGAGAAACTCTGAACAAGGAACCACCAGAGACACAATTGAATGTTCATGAGGCTGAAAATGATCTAGATGTTAATACAGACATTCCACGAAAAGAAGAAATCATCACAGCAATCAAAGGGTTAAAGAATGGAAAAGCTCCTGGTCATGATAACTTAAATGCAGAGCTATTTAAGACAGACCCTGAGCTAGAAGCAGAACTATTAGAACCACTATTTGCACAAGTCTGGAATACAGGGACAACACCAACAGAGTGGAGAAAAGGAATAATTGTCAAATTGCCAAAGAAGGGAGATCTTGCAGACTGCAGTAATTGGAGAGGAATAACTCTTCTCTCAGTTCCCAGCAAAATACTAGGCAGGATAATTATACAGAGAATCTCAAAAGCAGTAGACCACAAACTGAGGAAAGAACAAGCAAGATTTAGAAAGAACAGGATATATGTAGATCATATATTTACCCTCAGGAACATTATAGAGCAGTGCTCAGAATGGCAAAGACAGCTGTACATTAATTTCGTTGATTTTGAAAAGGCTTTTGACAGTATACATAGGGACAGTTTATGGAAAATACTGAGGGCTTATTGTCGTGGTTGAGTTAGAGTGTAGAGTATTTGTCGAGTTGGACAACTGTAGTGAAATCGACAAGGGATAGTGGACTGACAGAGTTATAGCTTACACTTTAGATAAGGTGTAAATAGGAGATGGACTTGAGACAACCTGGAAGAAGATTTACCAAAATGATCTCTCTCTCCAGGCCTCAACTCACTTTTACTGTCTAAGCATCTCCTGCTCTCTCTCTCTTTTCTCTTATCATACATAGAGATTATAGTAAAGAGCTAAAAATACAAATATGGATGGAAGGGTCGTGAACAGCGCATTAATAAATGTGTAAAATTTATTAAAGAAGAAAAGCATGAAAATAATGCATATCATCACAACAACATAAAATTACATCAATAATCAAATATTCATCAATAATCATATACACCAACAACCACACACACAGATCACCATTCATAAAACCTGAGAACACAAAGAGATAAATAATCGAGTGACAGTCCTTCGGTTTTCGGGGACCAGCTGAAGTAACTCCAGTAAGTGGTGTTTTCGTATATATCCTCCATCGGTGATGGAATTAACCTGAATAACATCACTGTATAGGCGCTATCGTTGGTGACCCCCCCTACTGGCGCGAGTTGGGCTGGGGGACGCTGTTTATCTCCTGCTGACCAACTAATTGAACTGGGCGACAGCCTGTCCGCTTTTCGGGGACCAAATGTACTAGCTCCAGGAAGTGAATTACTTGTAGATCCTTCGTGAGGGACTAGCCTACAAAACTTTCTTTGTTGGTGCTAAACGTTGGTGACTCCCCTTATAGCGTGAGTGGGGCTGGAACTCTGTCCATAGATGGCTGCTCATACGTGCGAGGTTTTAAGTATCCAGGAAATACACCAGAAGAAGTCACTTGAGGACAAAGAGACCCAGGCGCGCTTATCCGGCGCAAGGCTCCGCTTGGCTGTAAATCCTGTTTAAACTGGTTTGGCTGTGGTTTGCTGAGTGCCCCGTTTAGGCACAAAAAAGGCGGGTGATATGGAATTCTGCTATAGGCATGCTGAGCGGGTTTGATATTCTGGAAGCCGCACTGCTCTGGCTGGTAATCCAATAGGCGAGTAGAGAACTACTACTGCGTTTGGCGATTCCACATTTAGCGTTGGCTCCGTTGCACTGCGTGAGCTTAACTTGGCGTTGACAAAAAGGGGTTTTGATTCAGGAACGGGGTTGACGATTCTATCTAGACACATTATGTATGTATGTGGTACAAGAGAGGTTCTTTGTTTCAGATCGCCCTGCATTTCAGATCTAGGCAGATTGTGTGTGTGGTACAAGGTTTTTTTTTTTTTGTTTCATATCTTAGACATGTCTTGTGTTTATTGACAAGACAATCCATATGTTTGGTGCAGACAGATTCTGCATTTGTTCTCTGTCCCAACAGTTCTTGTAGATATCTCTTTACCATGAGTTCTGGAAGTTGGTTTGATGTTGAATGATGAAAGTTGTGTATTATAAATATATGACGGCTGCTAGAAGTTATTTAGCTATGCGTAACAGAAGTTGTATAGTTGGTGGTTAATGGAAACATAAAGAGACAAAAACCATTAACCTATTTCATTAGAGATTGTAGATATTGTTTTTCTGGGAACATTAGACTCATAGCCCATCCAAGCTGCTTTTATTGTCCAAAGACGTTTTTTTAATATTTGTATAAGGAAGCTAGTGCATACATAATGAAGAATCACAATTTGTACATTTTGTATATGAGCAGATTTGTATGTGTGAGTGAGCGAGTAACAGAGAATTTGAGAGAGATTACATTTTGATATGGTCACAGAACAAAGATAGTGACAAACATATGCAAGAACAGGTAGATTATATTATCTTTTACATTGCAGTAATAGTAGTTTATCTCCTGACAGATTACAATAGTGATAATTATCTCCTAAACAGATTAAAATGGTAATTATCTCCTAGACAGATTACAATAGTGGTAATTTTCTCCTAGACCAGAGGTTTTCAAACTTTTTTGGTCCCTTGACCTGTGCATAAATCACCGCGGCTCCTCTCTATACTATATATTATATATATATACCTCGGCGCAAACATGTCGCTCAACACTTTTCCCAAGCCACCGCGACGCCCTTAGCCGAGGGCCGCGACGCCCCTGGGAGCCGTGACGCACAGTTTGAAAACCTGTCCTAGACAGATTACAATAGTGGTAATTATCTCCTAGACAGATTACAATAGTGGCAATTATCTCCTAGACAGATTATAATAGTGGTAATTATCTCCTAGACAGATTACAATAGTGGTAATTATCTCCTAGACAGATTACAATAGTGGTAATTATCTAGACAGATTACAATAGTGGTAATTATCTCCTAGGCATATTACAATAACGGGCTGATCACCCGTTTGCCAGTCACTTCGATTACGGAAACAACAGCAAATGGATTGATTTGCCGTTACCCTAAAGACGCCATTAGGCGTGATGGGAAACAATGGCAAAGAAAACCTATCTGCTGTTGCCCTAAGACGCCACTAGGCGTAATGGCCACTGAGTGCTTTGACGGTCGGTGGCTAAGGATGGAAGAAGAAGAAGAAGAAGTTGACGATTCGTTGGGCTAGATATCCTCAGAATCCCTCTAGACGAAGAGACGGTGACATTCTTCGTCTGACTGGAAACTAGACTAGCAATTCGGTATCCCCTGAAACTGAGACCCAAAAAGAGACACCCTTTTACTTCAAGCAAATAATAAATCACACTAACTTTATACAGAAAGTTTCGCTCCACTATGGGATTAAATTTATTGTAGTTATTGCTATGATAGTTTAGGGCTGTCTTTAACCATGTCTCCTGTTCCTTAAAAATATCAATTATCAACACGCGCCCGCATAGGCTTAATATCTTTTGCACCCCCAGGTACCTGTCAGTAAATGTTCTGACATCAAAAATCTACTCCTCTTCTCCCAATCTCAACATACAGGAAACCTAACCTGTAGTTACAGTTAAATGAATATGCTTATTCATCTTACAACATTAAATGAATTTACATAAACAGATTACAGCATTTGACATTACACAAATAAATCGTATGCCCCCTTTGGAAAATATATTAGCATTCCACAAAATGAGTACAAAGACAATGCCATGTTCTTGCTATAATAATACAGTTGTGGCTAAGTCATAAGATATAATTATATCTATGCTTGGTGACTGCTTTCTGTGAAAGTTATGGACTAGTGCCTAGCCACACAAGTAAGCATAAAATGATCCTCCCTTGCCACTGGAAATATCTATCAAAAGGAATAAGTGACTATCTCCTATAATCCAGAGTTATTACCTGCATCTCACCATTCAGTTTTAAAGTGAACAATCCACACCTGACATTATCTTACAGAAATGACAGTTAATTTTGCTGACTCTTAACCCAATGGTAAGCATTCGTGGACTGATTCTACGCCTAATATCTGTTATTGTAAGTTTAACATTTAACCCATGATAAACCGTAACAGTTTAAGCACCACTTAATAGGCCGTAGACAGCGCTACCTTATCACTGAATAAATTACTAGGAGAAGTCCTCAGAAATAAATTCACTTCCCTAACAGATATATATAAAAGCTAACATGAATACATCATATTATAATTATAAGATATGTCAACTCACCCCGAAAAATGACTAGAACATAGGCAAACACATTCTAGTACTGTGTTAAAGTTTGCCTTATCTCATGATGGTCATCTACGGGCCAGGAAAATTTACGAATGTCTTTGTCTATTAAAACCAGTCTACTCTTATAGATCACAAGGGACGCTCCCCCCGGACCTGGCCTGCATATTTCTACAGAAGTTCGGCGAAAGACGTAATCTAGAGTAAGACAAAAGAAATCGTGCGAAAGTTCCCCAGGTAGAGAAATGCATAACATTATGCTCTATCTTGTCTAAGGGGCGAAAACCCAAAGATTGACCGCGATTGTTATCTTCCCCTGAAACAGATCACACTCGTTACCCAGGCCTCAAAGGGTACCAGCCGCTCGTCATCAAACGTTTTAAAGCGACCAGAGAAATTCCCCTGTTGGGACCACAGAGGGTACCCGCCGCTAACGAACCGTTTCTTTCACAGAAACCGTCTTTGGCTCGTTCTAACACTTAAAGCGGACCCGAGAAATGTTTCTCTGGTCGAACAGGTGCGTTTAGATAACATTACGTCTAGCGTTAGCTGACCGCAGCTGGCCAGCGTAAACAACCTCGGGTGGGGTTGAGAAGGTGAAAAAATGTAGGTAGAATATGAAAGAAACGAAAATACAAAATGTCTCGGAAAACAGAACATTTAAGGGAGTAATCAAATTATGGACAAGATGGTAAAATAAATTATCTTTCACGTGACACTTATGGAATTTCAAGCTGCATAGTGTCAATTATAAAAAGCCTTTATGCCAACTTTACGTGTATCATTGGGCAGAGCAACCTAACCTTTGAAGTGAAGACAGGAGTACGACAGGGATCCCCTTATCAACAACTCTATTTTTAACAATCATAGACTGGGTGATGCGCCAGACAACAGAGGGCAATCCAAGAGGAATAAGATGGACTACATTTTCTACATTGGAAGATCTGGAATATGCAGATGACATTGCACTGTTAGCACATTCACATCAACACATCCAGGAAAAAACGGATAGACTTAATAAGTATAGCCAGCAGGTGGGCTTGAACATCGACCTAAAGAAGACAGAGGTCATGACGCTCAATGTGAGCAACCCTGAGCCCATATCAGTAAGGAATCAGCAACTGGAACAGACAGATGACTTCACATACCTAGGATGCATAGTAACACCAGACGGCGGAACAAGCAAAGACATCAACAACAGAATGAACAAAGCAAGAACAGCCTTTTTTAGTCTAAACAACATCTGGAAGTCCTCTCAGTACAGCACAAGCACAAAATTAGGATTATATCAGAGCTGTGTGCTTTCTGTGCTTCTCTATGGCGCGGAGAGCTGGAGAGTGACAGAGAAGGAAATGTCGAAATTGTCCTCTTTTCACACAACATGCCTAAGAAAAATTCTCCGAAACTTTTGGCCGAATACCATCACCAACCAAGATCTGCTTACTCGGAGCAAGCAAGAGGACATGCACACCATCATAGCTGGCAGACGCTGGAGCTGGGTTGGCCATGTCCTCAGAAGAGACCCCGATGCCATCACAAGAATAGCTATACTATGGACTCCTGAAGGAAAACGAAAGAGAGGCCGACCAAAAACAACTTGGCGGAGGACTGTGGAGGCTGAGATGCAAAGAATGAACCAGAGTTGGTTCTCTGTACGAAGGATGGCCGCCGACCGAGCAAAGTGGAATCAATTTGTGGTTGCCCTACAAGACGCCACCAGGCGTAATGGCCACTGACTGCTTTGACGGTCGGCGGCTAAGGATCAAAAAAGAAGATATGTCAATAAAATTCTAACTGCATGAGCGAATGTTAGACAAGATGACATTAGTAGACTTGTTAGCAATGTCCAAATAGATAAAAAGAAATATGTATGTAAGTGCGTAATTATATCAGATATATATCTGTGTAATGGTACGAGCATAAGATGTAATCACAACACTGTCACATTGAGTGGCAGTTGATGTGTATGTACGATTAAGGTCATGTCTTGTAAGAATATCAACACTAGTATTGATGTTATCTTCATTATGAGGAATAACCTCATCATCCTCAAGAATGGTGCATAGACCAAAATTGGAAAATGCAGTGCCACATGCATTCATTTGGTTGGCACAAAATCGAGTCATAGCAATGACAGCGTTAGTATTGCAATAGGGTTGCAAATTTTTTTCTTTCCCATTCAGTAATTTCCTCAGGTGTACAATCCTTACTACCATGGATGCGACCCACCGTAAGATCAGCAACTGGATTTTGCAACATACATACTCTGACTTTACCTGAAAAAAATGGTGTATGTATATCTATTATGGCAGTAGGGTAGTACTCAATCGTACCACTGAATGTGATACATTTAACACACTCATTAGTGGAGTAACTAGGATGTACTAATGACTGTCTAATGCCTATGGTGGTTAATCCGGAATCTCCCAACACTGATACCATTGTACCGTTGACCAATCCTCTGTTGAAGATCAACGTGCCTGTACCGTCGTTCGTGGAGAGACTAACTGCTGGAATAGGATGTACACACTTCAACACCGTAGGGATGTCTTTCTGAAAAATAGTTAGGCATTTTTGGCAACGATTTGCCACATCAACATCAACCGTACAACAGGAAGAAGAATGAACCAGATTAGTATTGTCTTGATTACACAAGGGTGTACTGCTAGTCAGTGCGCCCCTTCATTGTGTTCGAACCGTTGTGGTCCACGTGAATTAGACCGTTGTCGGTGACGATCACCGGAATTATTTAATTGTCTACCATTATAACTATTGTTTCTGGATCTATAATTTTGATTATTATTATTCCAGTCATTGTTACCATTATTATTCGAAGTGAAGTTATACGGTTTCCTCCAGTTTGAAATTTGTTGAAAGTTGTTGTTGTTTCTATGTTGAGGTGACTGATGCCTGAAATGTTGTCTACTTCGATTGAAATTGTCAGTCTTATTGTAATTATTATGTTTATAATACTTATTGTCATTATATCTCTTATGAGTAAAATTTCTATCAAGACTTTGGGCTCTTGATCTATTATTACCGTGCCATGTCGAAGCTGAAGCTACTGGTAACGCCTCTCTCAAGTGAGAATTAGCTATACAAACACCTAGGTGTGCAGTGCAGTAATTGACTGCGATTTCTTCTAAAACAGATATAGTGGGTGGTTTGCGTTCCTGTAGAAACGACAAAAATGGTGTGCTGACGGAGGATAGAACTTTATACCTAAGCAATAAATCTACTAGTTTATCATAAAATTTATCAACACCCGCGAGTTCAACCCATCTAGTAAATGTAATGCGTATCGTAGCAATAAACTCTGCGAAATCTTTGCTTGAATCTGTGAGAAAAGTTTTAAACTTCATTCTATACCCTTCTTCGTTCAGTTGTAATCGTCTTAATAGTAATGTTTTTGCGGCTTCGTAGTCATTTATAACTGACCGATCCATAGTCTTTATAGCATTCAATGGTTCACCATCCAAAAATTAACTGAGTTTTAAAACCCACAAGGATTTATCAATTTTGTTTGCCTTACATACCTCTTCAAACCTTATCAGCTAGCATGACAAATCGTCAAAATTATGTTTAAAAATTGGCGGTTTAAACATGTAATTACTTCTAGTCTGGTTGAATGAAGAAGTGGTAGGTGAATCACCATTATTGATAATTGTAGCAAGTTGAGTTTTTAATTTCAATTCTACTATTCGTATAAGCGCCAACTCTTTTTCTTGTTGCATTTTCCTTTCTTCTTCTATACGTTTCATTTCATCCCTAGCCTCCCGTTCTTTTCTCTTCTTATCTTGTTCAGCCAATACCTGTTTCAATTCAGCTTTCTTCTTCTCCTCCTTGGCTTCACGGTCTGCCTCTTCTTGCTTTGCTATAGCTTTTTTCAGCTTCTTCTTGCTTCGCTTTTGCTAGTTCCGCCACTGCAAAATCTCTAAGTGCTTCTCCTTTGCAAGCAAATTCTTTACCAATTTTTAAAAAAATGTTCCGGAGCTACATCCTTAGTCCCCCTCAGTCTTGGGTGGGCTAAAGGAACGATCATCAGCGAGTATTGTGTGCATCAAATAAGAAGGACAGAACTGTTTTAAGAGATGAGTACACATTAGTACCATTTCCGTCGGCAAGTGTGAGCAATTAACGGTTTATGAAGAAAAAGTGATTTAGCGTAGTGAGAGACAAGACTAACAGCACAGCTGATAGATTTTCTAGAATTGATTAAGCTGATATAATTTGTTTTCCTATAATTGGAAGACTTGTTGTATATATATATATATATATATATATATATATATATATATATATATATCTATATATCTATATCTATATCTATATATATATATATATATATATATATATATATATATATATATATATATATATATAATTATAATCTGTAAACTTAAAAATCCATTGCATTCCATTTTCAAACATCCACCCTTCAGCACAAGAGTAGATAGTGTATATACTTAATAAATAAGGAAATTGTATTTGAACGACTTGTCAAGTTTATAATTGTTAAGTGAAATCTGTTTCCTTGTTTTAATATCACAGTTAGTTACCCAGCGGAGTGGCATTTTATGACTGTCTCCACTCTACTAATATTTCAAGATCAGATCATTCACAGCTGTAACTAATTTTGTGATACCAGTAGTTCTCTCATACACTGGGACTTCACCATTTTCCTGCAGAAATTATATTTCTGTATTATCAGTACTATACTGATCCTATATATAATAAAAACCTCACGCTACAAGCCCGAGCTACAATAGTTGTGTACTGCTAGCCCTGGGAACTAAAAATAAACACCCAAAAAAATTCAGTATTTAGCTGCTTTTTTACATTTAGCATCAATGAAAGCAAGAAGTTGTACAAACTAAAACTCAACGGACAACTACTTTGGAGAAGAAAACCCAGTTTACTTCAATAGTGGAGCTTGCAAGACAGCTAGTCCTCAAAACCATCGTGCACAAAATGAAAAACAAGGCCATTTGGCGCGTGGGCATTGTGAAACATCTGGCAAGCAGCACCTGAAGAGCAGGAAAATGTAAATCTCAGACAGCTGTACCTGGGATATGTCGATCAGTCTCGGATAATTACGTGCTATTGCAGTCGGCAATGAATAAAATCACCCAGGCAGACACAGTCCAAAACCTAGTTATTGTGTTCATATGTGGGGTCATGAGAGCTACTACAACAGCTGCCTGTGATTTCGATGCAAGCATAGAACCTATGGACTTACGACGTAAACTTGCTGTCACGGAAACATAACGCCCTGGAAGAATATGAAAAGAACACGAAAACACACAGTTGGTTGAAAAATAGAATCAGATTAAAGCAAAATTCACAACTACCAGTAACAACAACTATAGCAGAACAAAACCACCTCCACAGACACGATAAATAATTGTCATTTATACTTACTTACTCGTTCCTCTTCTACCGTGAGATGAATAGATTTGGAAGAGAGAGCGCCATACTATCATATCGGCTGTCTTCCTCCTGGCCCGGTTCCATTCTAGTTCTCGGTCCTTCAAATGATGTCTAATGTTGTCCTACCAGCGGACTCTGCGTCGTCATGGAGGTCTGGATCCATGGCTCTTAGCCTCCCATACCTGCCGTGGCAGCAGATCTCCCGTTCTGCAGTCACGGCCAAATCATATTAGTTAGGACTGTTCTACTTGGGTCTGCAGGGGTTGTTCTTACGCCTTGACTGGTCTGGTTGCGGACCATGTCTCATTACTTCAACCACCTTTCTCAGGTAGCTCATTTATGAGGTTTGGATCTGACTTTTGTGGGTTGTAGTCATTGCCCTCGACTCGCATCCATACGTCAAGACTGGGACATAGGTGGAGCGGTATACGGCCATCTTCGTCTTCTTACCAACTTCTTTTTACTTGAGGAATCCTCTATTTGTTGCTTGAAAAAAGTCTCCAGCTCCTGCTCTTCGGGTATCCAAATCTTCTGTGATACCTCCCTTCCAGTCTATGACAACTCTGGGTTATTTAAAGTGATTGATCTGCTCTAGGACCTGTTCTCCCAGCTTAATCTGATGTCTTCTTTCTTCTTGTGATGTCACCGTGGTTTTTGTTTTGGAGCTGCTAATGACCATACCTCTCTTCCCTAGCTCGTCCTTCCAGACTTGCAGGTTGGATTGAAGATGTGCCTCTGATTTAGCAATCAAGGCAACATCATCGGCTAATGCCAGCTCTGAAATACAAACCTGTCTCATCTTCCAGTACCCCACTTAATATTTTTTTGTCCTCTCCTTACATGTTTTGATGACATCATCAATGAGGAGTATGAACAGATATGGTGACAGGATATCACCTTGTGGTGCTCCTGAACTATTTTGACTTATGGTTTGTTGTCCTCACGTATATTCTGCAAGACTTATAGATGCTCTATATAGCCACATATCAAAGGGGCTGGAATGCTCTTCCAAAGTTTTCATAATTTCTTACTCTGTTGTTCTACAACCGATTGTCTCCATCGAGGTCTTATTTTAACCTGCCGATTGGTCGCTATCGTTCTAACAAACTGTCCTTTCTCTCCATCCTCTGTATATTTTGCTATGGCTGTCAAAACAGGGTAAAACTGCTTCAGATCCTTGTAATAATGGCTTATAAACACTCATAACTCCTGTACCACTGCTCCTACAGCCTAGATCCAGTATCTACTAAAAGGATAAAATATCTAGTATCTTACTGTGATCATCGGACAGGATGAAATCCTTTATCCTTTGTCCAGGAGACATATTTCAAGATACCCATTAGAACAAATTTTGCGTTACATTGACGAGTTTGCGCGAGAAAAACGAGTGGCTGGTGGTCACATTGAACCACGAAATGCCTACCATTAAAGTAAAACTGAAACTTGTTTATGGCCCAGACCGACGCCAAAATTATCTCTCAACAGATGAATAGTTCCTCTTCGCCTTATTTAATTTGCACCTGGCATAAGCAATTGGGAATAATTCTCCAGGGTGTGCCTGAGATCTTTGCAATAAAGCTGCATCCGTTCTAACCACAAATTCCTGATTAAGGTCTGGCAGTCTCAGAATAGACCTACTTGTGAGTTTTCGCTCTAGCTCTATAAATGCTTTCTCACAATTTGCTGTCCACTCAACTTTGTCTAGTTTGCCTTTCTTCGTTAAATCCATTAATGGAGCACTCTAACTGTTAAAGTCACGGATATACTTTTGATAAAACCCACACAAAGAAACACAGGATCTCACATTCTTCTTTATTTGAGGTCTTGGTGCTTTTTGTAGCTTTTCCAAATTCTTGGGGTCAGGTGTCATGTTACCCTAATAAACTGTATGACCCAAGAATTCCAACTCCTGGCAACCAATACAACATTTAATGGGGCGAGCGGTCAATCCTGCCTCTCTGAGTCTGTCCAACAACATTTCCAGAGATGATATGTGTTCCTCAAATGTCTCTGTTGCTATGAGGATATCATCCATGAAATTGGTGATAGCTGAGTTTTGTAAGGGATCTAGTAACTTCCTCATCATCTTAGAGAACACAATCGGAGCGTTTTTCAAACCAAAAGGCAATACATTAATTCATACTGCCCCTCCGAAGTGCCAAAGGCCTTACTCGGATCCACTTTTGAGAAGTACTTTGCCTTATTCAACCTTGCAAACAGCTGAGTCGAATCAGGCAATGGATCTGCTGGTGACTCTGTTACTGCATTCAGTTTTCTGTAGTCAATGCAGAGTCTCTGTTCGCCACTTGCCTTCCTCAGCAAAACTACAATATCGCTGTAAGGCGATTCTGATTTTGAAATGATATTTTCCTTCAACAAGTATTGCATTTCTTCTTTCAAGGCTTGTTCTTTAGCAAAGCGGATAGGATATGTTTTCATGCAGATCGGTGTTGGGTCTAAAATTTTCACGTCATACTCTAGCATGTTTGTGCGCCTCGATTTGTCCGTTAGCACGTCTGCGTGTGTGTGTCTATTACTTTCCGCACTTGCTCCCTCTGTCCTTTCGTCAGGTGATTATTGATTTTCACCTGCTCGAACGTTTCACGGGGTCTTAATTGATACTCGTATGAGGTGAGAGGTTCACTCTTCATTTCCGTCGCAATGGCCAGGGTCATAAGATAGGCACTTTCGGATGCCGCTCTATCATAATACTTCTTGAGTAGGTTAATATGACAGACTTTCTCTTTCCCTGTTTTATCTATTTTAAAGTTGGTTCTAGACAGCTTCTCTGGTACAGTGTATGGGCCCTGCCATCCTATTTGCAGTTTGTTGTTACTGCTGGGTAAAAGAAGCACCTTCTCTCAAACAGCATTTTTTCTATCCCTAGCTCTCTTGTTGAAGTATTAGCAAAATGACGTGGGGTCTGTATCCTTCATATGGCTGGTACAACCCTGTCTTCTACCATATTTGTTTGTGGGTCTTTTACGCTGCTTCTGTAATCCTGATTGCTGTCTAACCACACTTTCAATTTTTTCCAGTCCACAGGATTCCGAACAAAACTTTGTCGGTTTGGGGTGTCTTGCAACCTCTCTCTGTGCAATACTGAGAGTCGCCATGATTACTGGAGTACGGGTAGATCTTTTGTGATTTTGTTTTCTCCTAACCATTGTATCTACCTTTTGAGTTTTCGTTGCAGGCCTACGTCCGCCGCATTGCTTCCATTCGTCCTGAGATTTGCTATCCCCATGTGTGGGGTTTATTTTTTCACATCCTGAACAGGCATTCACATACCGAGATATGTCTTCAGTGATACCTGGTGAATAGTAGTGCAATGCTATCCTTTGACAAGTGATTCCTTTTTTCATATATCAACTGTTAGGTACTGCATGCTCTAAATCCATAACCTTAGCCCGATATGAAGAAGGTACCACTAGCTGTCCATGGCCATTGGATAATGTTCCAGCTTTTCTGTACAGTAATCCATTCTTCGTGTAAAACTCGCCTTTGGTTGGGGGGTTATGGGCTTTTGGCAATTTGCCAAAACAATGCTTTAATGAGCTATCTTCGGCCTGAGCCTTCTTCATCTTGTTTGGATGAATTTTATTAGAATTTTCCTCATCCTTCTTGGTGCTCAACCTAGTCTGTACTGCTGCCATGACGACCGGTTTTTTTCAGTCACCCAAAAAGACAAATCTACATCCCAGTATCAACGGGTATATAGATTCATTAATCACTGCTGGTCTTATCACTTCTTCCACATAACGGGTTCTCACATTGATCCTTGCTACGGAAGTGTCATGGTTACTGTTCCCTTAATTGCACCTTTTATTTTCACGGTTTCTGTGGTAAATTGATCCGGGTGCACTAGGGTTGAACTCACAACCGAGTCAAAATCCACACCTGAATCATATTATCACATTATTTTAGTCCCATTACATGTCACTTCCTCACAGAAAGGGGGATGATAGAGGTCTATTTGACTAACTGCCAGTTCCTTCCGTCCCTTATTCCCTGTTGTAAGACAAACAGCGTGAAGAGGAGGGTATTTCCTTCTGCAGCCTGCAGTACTGTGGTTACTCATTTTGCAAATTTTGCACCACTTTTCTTCCCTTTTGTAAGGTTTCTTATCCTGAAATTGAGGGTTCCCATCCTTACTGTCATATCTTTGCTTGTATTTGGTTGTATGGTCCTTTTGTTCAAATCTGGGTTGGTTTTGTGGTGGCTTAAAACTTTCTCATTGCTTCATCTTATTTCCTTATATTTCTGCCTGAGCTGCTTGATATCTCTCAGCAACTGTTAAAACATCTTCCAATCTCTCTGCTCCTTGTTCCATAAGAAATTTTCTCATTTCTTGAGGCATGGACTCTTTTACTTGTTCCCTCATGACCATTTCTTTCAGATCCAGACACTTTCCTAAACTAGTCCATTTCGCCAAATATGTTTATAATCTAGAAGAGAATTGGTGATAGGTTTCTCCAGTAAGAAGCTTAGCCGTTCGGAATTTCTTCCCATACGATTCTGAGTTCTTTTCATATCTAACAAGCAATGCCTGCTTCACGACTTCATAATTGTCCTGGTCTTCTTTTGAGAGTTTCAAATATACATCGTAAGAAACTCCCCTCAACCCCTGAGATAGCTTAAGGCTCCATTTTTCCTTTCCCAAGCCATAGGTAGTGGCAAGCCTTTCATATCTGTCTAGATAAGCCTCTATTGCGTCATGTTTTTCCACAAATCGATCCAGGTAGAAGTTCATGGCTCCATTTGAAGTGCTCTGACTGGAGCTACCTTTAGAATGATGTGACCTACTACCCTGGGTATTCACAGTTGCATGAAGTTCAAGCTCCTTCATCTTCAAATCATGATCCCTCTCTACTTGAACCCTTCTTTTCTCCCTTTCAGCTTCCGGTCTTCTTTCCTCAGCCTCTAATTGCTTGGCTTTTGCTTCCATCTTCAATCTCTTATTCTCTCTTTCAGCTTCCATTGCTAACCTTTTAGCTTCAGCCTCCATGGATAACGTTTTAGCTTCAGCCTCCATTGCTAACGTCTTATCTTCTCTTTCAGTGTGTTTTTTACACTCAGTCGTAACATACTGGATCAGAGCATCACAGTTACCCCAAGCTCCTTTCCCATCTGCAGTGTTGCCGACCTGAACTTAACTAATCTGCCATGGCAATATTGTAATACAGTTACAACCAATACTAAGTCAAATACTTGCCAAACTAATCAATTACTTAATTAATTAATTAATGACTGCTTTCACATCACATGGACCACACCTTATACGGTACTCAATGGTTCTCGATAATTATTTTATAAAACTGCCCTACCAAAAATCTTTCCTAACAAAAAATTTCCTACTGGACAGCAATACAAGTAAACGCTGGCTCTGGATCTACAGGAATAATCCACGAAAGAGAGCCCAGTGTGACGTCTACCAGGATATCCCGAGAGCAAGACCCCAGTGTTGCGAGAGGTTAGATAATATTGATGATGTTGATGGACAAAAGGGTGTATCAGATGATACCAGGATAGTTGCCAGATAAGAGACTGGTCTTATAAGTAATACCCCATTCTCAGAAAAGAGTAATGGTGTATATAGTACATATGTTTAAGTCTGGCTGTAAAGGTTACTGAACGAGATAACAATTTGCAGTCCAGTAATCTATGGTGCCTGTGGTGGGTTTTGATGTTAAAGAAAAGTAGTCAGTATATGTCTACAGAGTGAGGTCAGCTATGCAAGTCCCTGAGTCTAATAGTTGAGGATGATGTTCTCAGGGTACCTGACTGCTACCACCCTACGATCTCACTCTGCGATTTATTTTGGGTATTTAGTGTTTGGGATGTTATTTATATGGCTTGGTGTCTAGGGTAATGAAAAATGTAGTGATAAATGCGTTAAACAAATACAATTTTAATTCACTAAAATCGAATAAACAGGGCTGGTTTTAAAGTTATGATATATATGTACAATTTTAATTTCTTGTCCCTCAAATTTTTTAGGTCAGGAATGTTTAAAACTTAAAAGTGAAAATGTGGTTTTATACCAAATTAAATACACATGAAGGACATCTGTCCAATATATCTTTATATTTTAATGTTTATAAACTTTTATTCCCTGTTGGAAAATACTGTTCTATGAAGAATCAATATTGGGAAAGACTGGTGTTCGCATCATATCACAAACTGTTTCTGAACAGGGTGGAGATTAAAGACATTTGAGTTTGCATATAAGCCCGCAAGATTTTGGCTTTCTTAAAATTCTTGTAGACACGGGATGATGTAGCAAAGTTTAATTTTGCTGGAGAGGTTTTAATGGTAAAATATAATGAATGTTGTTGGGTATGTGTCAACTGTGTGAGGTCAAGCTATGTAAGACCTTGAGTCTAATAGATGATGTTGATGAGTTCTCACGGGACCTAACGCTACCTCCCTAAATCTCACACGGTACTGTGTGTTATTTCTAATGTGTGGTGTTTGATGTGGCTAGTGTCTAGGGTATGCAATGAAATGATGGTACATCAAAACAACAAAATATAACTCACTATAAGAAACTTAATAAGTCTGTGGTTTAAGTTTGAATTTAGAATATTTTTTGTACAATTTTATTGTGCCTGTCCTTCTCTTTCTTTGGACAGGTCTTTAAAACTGAAGAAAATATATGTTACACTAATAGTGAACTAAAAACAAGGACTCTGGGTCCAACAATAATAATATTAATCTTAAAATGTTCCTTCAAGTGTTTTCACAGACTATTATTCACAAAGTATTGATGTAAGTAAGTTATTGGAGGAGCTGTGGTTGTCATCATCCCCCTGAGAGTTATAGTTTATTTGTAGGGAATCAAGTTTACTCCCGATAAATTATCAGAGTGCCCAGACTGTGGCACATCACCTTTAATTTCCCACGTGAAGATTCAACTCGATGGTATGTCTCTGCAAAGAACTGCTGCTCTCAGAGATTCACTTGATAATAATATACAGAATATGCTGTACTGGAGACGTTACTGTCTTCTTATAGTACTTCAGGTTTCCTGTCACCGGCTGGTAACAGGAAATAAAACCCTGCAACATAAAAGATACTCTGGCCTTTTCATATCTGGTGTATATTTCACTTACTCTCTACATGGTATGATTTTGGAGTCAGCCTCGTGTGCAAACAAAGTGCACCAGCCCCTAAATTATATGAACTCACATCCTACTATGACCACAACTCAGGTCCATATGGCAGATACGCCATTGTCATTTTTCCATAGTTCTCTTCAACACAATTTAATAGGAGTATGTACATCTCCTTCTATATGATTTTTCTTCTATTTCTCTATATATAAACGCTCTAGGCATATTAATAAGTGTTCCTCGAACACTGAGGCTTGCTATTCTATCCTGATCTTACAATACTTATTAATTACAACAATTCAATATTCAAACATAAATCAAATGAGAATACCCAAACTGTCTCTTTAGGCATGTCATACACTTTCCCACTTGGCAGTATCAAACTTTTGCCTTTTCAAATAATACATAATAATAATTCAATTCCCCTTACCACAATTCAATGAAATAAAACCACAGGTACGATGACTGGCACACATTCAGTTCTGCCGCTGGCTAGACTGTGACTATTTTTTATTTTATTAGTTTTAGTTTTAACAACAAAGTCACACTTCTATTCTCAACGTCCTGAGTCTGGAAATGATTCTATACAAATGGCGACAAGCCTTGGAAGCTTGGGATATTATAAAAGAGGCTGGCAAATGAAATCCAGCGTCCCCCGTTTCGAATTGAAATTTTAAAAAACCAAACTCCAAACAAACTGCGTGTTTCACAGTCTGTTAGTAATTCTGTCTTGGATATCATTCTACAAATATACTTAGTTTGGACCACCCAATAATATCTCTCCTATCCTCCTATTACTAACCAATCAAATTTCACTTTCCCCTCTCATGCCTCTTTTTCAAAACCGCGTTCCCAAAATGTTATGAATAGTGAATGCAAACATGTGGGTCTGTTCGTCAGTCCGTTCGTGAACATCTAGTATTATGTCAATATCTTGATTATTACATGGAGGATTTTGTATATTAAAGCATATTATTGCTCAGGAGAAGATATGCTATTAAACTAACTAAATTTTATGGCCATGGTCCCTGTAATTATGATTTCCATATATTTTCCATATTAGTTGTCAATTTCTACTTTTCTATAAATACTCCATCTTTTCCCCTCTTTCTCGTTGTTCAAACTGAAACCACTAGCCCGTTACGTCATAAAATGTACTACTTGGCAGGCAATGCGCTGTCAGTGTCTGTATACATTTCCACTGTGTGACTATAGAACGAACAAATATTGGCCTTACATAGACTTTTTGCTTCAAACATGTTATGCGGAAAAGGCTTACATCTTGATTTGTTTCAAACATGTTCTATTTAATTTTAACCTACGTTATCACTACCCGACGCGTTCGCTGCCAATTTGTGTTCCAAACCAATGCGTGTCAGTGTATCATTTTTCTGTCGCTCCTCTCTCACTCCTTCTAGACGAATAAGCCTTTCGTGTCAAAATGTTATAAATAGTTTTTCAAGGACATTAGAAACGATAGTACCATTTACTCTACAACATTGTCTGCTAAAATCAACACGATGGTGGCGTGGGTGTAGAAGAAGCATCACAACTCCACTATTTTTATTTCTACATTATTTTATCGTTATAAACAAATGGTATTGATCGGTGTATCAATGTAAATCACCACAGATGACTTGCTCGAGAAAACTGCACACTGCTTCACTACAGTGTATACTGGAGTCTGCTAATACTCTTATGCTTCGATATAGAAACAACCGGTAGGTTGCCTCAAATTCTGCAGCTCCGGCTTCTGACCAACTTGATACTGGGTGATGTAACCCTGAAACAAGAGGAACAAGCCTCCCTAAGTCTCTAGTTAATTATCTCCACCACTACCAATTTAACATCATTAAATATGTATTGTGATCAGATAAAAGAGCTAACCAAATTAGCTACTGTCTTTAACTTTACTGTGACTGCTTCATAAACAGTGGGTATCTTCTTTTCCACATGGTCTCGACGCCCCTGTCCCTATACATCATCTTCATCCTCAGCTGAAATACAATCTTTTCTTTTTCTCCAGAGTTAATATAACAATAGGCCTGACAGTTGAAAATCCCAAACATTTATTTACGTTTATCAATAAGTTTCGCCCAATGCGACTAGCAAAAAATGTAACTTTTAAATTGAGCTGGGATACTTTTAAATTGAGCTGGGATATCAGTGTGTCCATCTATCTGTTGTCAATTTTTATTGTATGCGATAACTCAGTCACTTTTGAAGCGATTTAAAAGATGAAAAGTGATTATTAATCAGTCTAGTGTCCTTTATCTAGCCAGTAGGTTTTCATCTACGTCTTTATCTAAGTTTTCATCTTTGTACTTTTCTCTTTATTTATTCTGAACAAAATACTTTTACTCTAAGTCTAGATACGTTTTATAGGAAATAGTATAGTATTGAATAAACAACATTATCGTTTTTAATTCCATTCTGTCCTTTCCTTTTTATTCATCCTTCTATAGAATGCAATATATTATCTACGTTTTCTATCTTTCGTTTGCCCCTTTTCTCTCCCCTGCACTCATTTGTTTCGTTTGACAATAGCCAAGTTGGTTTAGACTTTTTCTATGATAACCCCCCTCTTCTCTCTATCTCCCGTCTTTTTTTGAACGAAACACGTGTTGGCCGACTGCCAAAATGGTTTTATGTTATATTTAAAAATTAGTACGGAGTAACGAAAAAGCCTTTGGTAATGGGGGTGGGTACCATCGCGTGGCGTTAATAGATTCAAAACGCAAGGCACTCGCTGGCTTTTTATTGAAAATGCGACGTTCTTGAAAAGAAAATAATATAACTACTGTAATTTATTACTCGATTATTTTTCAAATGTGGTTATTTTTAGACAACAACCTTCACCAAACTAATAGGACGGATGGGTAGTAGGGAAGGAGATCCCCTTTCCACTATAATAGAAAAATATTCAAACTTTGTCCAATTTTCTCGCGGTTCATTCATAAACACTAAGAAAAGGGGTAGTGTACGGATGTCGGGCGGGGTAATAAATTTTACATTCTTGGCGTAGCGAAAAAAAACATTCAAATGCGGTAATAAGAATCTATTTGGGAAGGGGGAGTTACATGGAGCAGTTTTATCACATATCTCCCCAGTTAAAAAGCATGCACCCCAATGCATCTTTCTCCTCCGTGTTAACAATCCCGACCAAATGAACTCAACTAGGCTTTATGAGTATCCTGGGTTTCTGCAGGTGGGTGCCTACACAAAAAATCTGCCCCAACATTCTGCGATCCAGGAATGTATTCAATGGTAAACGAGTAAGGTTGAATGAGCAAAGACCACCTTAATAAACGGGCATTTCCATGTTTTGCCTGGGCCAAAAATACTAATGGTGGATGATCTGATTGTACCACGAATGTTCTACCATATAAATAGATCTGGAACTTCTTGATCGCCCAGACTAAAGCCAAACATTTTTTTTCAATTGTAGAGTAATTTTGTTCCGCTCGGTTTAATTTGCGACTGGCATAAGCAACTGGGTTCAATTGCCCAGCTGGTTAAGAAGACCTTTGTAACAAAGTGGCCCCCAAGCCCACATTACTAGCGTCCGTTCTTACCACGAATTCCTGACTCAAATCAGGATCTGCCGACCATTCAATTTTATCCGGTTTTCCTTTGCGAGTTAAATCCGTCAGAGGCGCACACACAGAGTTAAAGTTTTTAATGTACTTTTGATAAAAGCCACAAAGTGACACAAAGGATCGCACATCCTTTTTAGTCTGTGGTCTTGGTGCTCTCTGTAATTTATCCAGGTTCTTGGGGTCAGGGGTCATGCTACCCTGATGTACCGTATGTCCCAAGAATTCTAATTCCTTGCATACAATACAACATTTTGTTGGTCTAGCAGTCAAATTTGCTTCTCTGAGTCTATCAAATAGCATATTCAAAGAGTTAACGTGTTCTTCAAATGTTTCCGTAGCGAAATTTTTTATACATGGGTTTTTCAGTGGATCTAACAATTTTCGCATCATTCTGGAAAACACACTCCGGGCATTCTTCAATCCAAACGGTAACATGTTAAACTCATAGTGCCCTTCCGATGTGCTAAACGCCAGATAAGGTCGGATCTCAGGCTTCACTGGAATTTGGTAATATCCCTTGCTGAGATCTACATTGGAAAAATATTTTGCCTTGTTCAACCTGGCAAACAGTTGGTTAGTATCAGGTAATGGATCCACCTGACTTTCTGTGACAGCATTCAGTTTCCTGTAATCTATGCACAGTCTATGTTCCCAAGAGGGTTTCCTCAACAATACCACACTAGAGCTTTACGGAGATTCACTGTGAGAAATGATCCCTTCTTGTAACAGATAATCTATCTCCTCTTTCAAAGCTTTCTCTTTTGCGAATGGGATAGTATAAGCTCTCATACAGATGGGTGTTGGGTCTAGTAGTTTCATGTCATATTCCAACAAGTTGGTGTGCCCCGGTTTATCCGTTAACACGTCTGTATGATTCTCCAGAACTTTTTGAATCTTCTTCCTCTGCCCCTTTGTCAAATGTTTACTAATCTTTACCTGTGCAGGAGTCTCACAGGGTTTCAGGGGGTATTCCACAGAGGTGAGAGGTTCATTCTTCATCTCAGTGGCTATGGCTAAGGTCATTAAGTGTGTCCCTTCCATATTGTTTCTCTCATTGTATTTCTTTAGAAGGTTCACGTGATAGACCTTTTCCTTCCCTTTCTTGTCTATCTTGTAATTAGTTCTAGATACCTTTTCTAAAACTGTGTATGGACCTTGCCATCCAATTTGAAGTTTGTTGCTGCTGCCGGGTAGTAGAAGAAGCACCTTCTCTCCCACAGCTAGCTCCCTATCCTTCGCTTTCTTATTGTAATATGCAGCATGTTTCTTCCTGGCTTGTCTTAGGTTATCATTTCCAAGTTTCCAGCCAGTTTTTAAGCGAGTGGTCAGTTCGTTCACATACTGATATGATGAGGTAATAGTCTCCTCTGCCTTCTCATCTGTCCATGTCCTCAATAAGGCTTCCAATGGACCTTTGACTGGTCTGCCAAATAGCAGTGTTCCTGGTGCCATTCCAGTCGAATTATGTAATTGGAAGTATGGTGGTGGTAGCTTTTTACCACACCAGCCGTCCGCTACCAATTTTTTTCTTTTGGGGTTGCCCCCGCAGTTTCAGTTTCAAATTGAGGGGGCTTCCCTCTCTTTTATTTACGTCCAGTTCCCGGAATTCCGACCAAGGGACTGTCGGGTGGGACTGGGTTGAGGTTACTTTTTGTATCCTACTCATAGTGGCCATTCTAACTGATTTTTTAGAAGTCTGAGTGTGAAAAGGGGTTTTCCTATCCACGATGTCTACCTTATTATATTTATTTTTCCTTTTATTTTCAGGCCTGTTTTCACTGTAGTGCTTTTGTAGGTCCTGATGATTTTCCCATCGTGTGGGTTTTCCCTTGTTGCATTGGTCACAGGCCTCCACAAATTCTGCAACATATGCAGCTACGCCTGGCCAAAAGAATGACATAAATACTTTTTGACCTGTAGTACCTATTTTCTCATGTACACCGTCTGATGTAACATGTGATCTTTTTATCACTTTCTCCCTATATGAAGTGGGAAGTACTAGCTGTCCATGACCAGTGGAACCAGTTCCAGCCTTCCTATACAGTAGTTTATTCTTCATATAAAAGTCTCATTTGTTTGGAGGGGTATGGCATTTTGGGAGTTTCTTGAAACACGGCTTTAGTGACCTATCCTCAGCCTGTGCCTTCCTCATTTCCTCTGGATGAGTATTTATTGGGTTTTCATCCTCCTTCCTTGCTTGTGATCTGGTCTGTACTGTTGCCATAATCACAGGTCTTTTGGGGTTTCCCAAAAAGACGTATATACACCCCAATATCAGAGGGTATATTGGTTCGTTTATCACTGCTGCTCTAATCACTCCTTCCACATAGCGTGTTTTTACACTTATTCTTGCTATGGGAAGTTTCATAGTTGCTACTTCCTTGGTTGCCGCTTGTATTTCCACTGTTTCTGTGGTATATTGATCTGGGTGAACCAGGTGAGAACTTACGACTGAGTCAAAATCCAATCCAGTATCATAAAGGCACCTAATGGTGGCCCCATTACATACTACGTCTTCACATACAGGGGGACGATAAGGTTCCTGCTGTCCAGTAGGTTTTTGTTTTTGTCCCTTACTTCCTGTTTTAAGGCATGCAGCGTGGTAAGGAGGGTTATTTTTCCTCCTACAGTCTTTTGTATTATGGTTATTCATCTTACAGAATTTGCAATATTTACTTTCCGGTCTGTAGGGTTTCCTCTCATTGAAATGCGGGTTCCTATCTTGAGGGTCAAATCTGGGTCTATCATAGTTGGGTTTACCTCTGTTACCCTGATCTCTAGTGTCAAACTTATTATGGGGTTGAGGAGCTTTATTATTGTCTACCTGTTTCTTTTTAGCGCCAGTTACTTCTGCCTGGGCTGCCTGATACCTCTCAGCAACATTGAGCACATCATCTAACCTCTCCGCACCCTGTTCCATAAGAAATTTTCTCATGTCTGTAGCCATGAACTCTCTCACCTGCTCTATCATGATCATTTCCTTTAAATCTTGGGTTTTCCCCTGAGCAGTCCATTTCTCCAAATAAGTTTCCAACCTTGCAGAGAATTGATGATATGTCTCCCCAGACAGAAGCTTAGCATTTCTAAATCTCTTTCTATAAAACTCACCATTCTTCTCGTATCTAATTAAAAGAGCCTGTTTTAATATGTCATTGTCTTCCTGATCTTCCCGGCTCAGTTTTGAAAATACCTCATACGATGTTCCCCTAAGTCCTTGAGATACTTTCAAGCTCCACCTTTCCCTCTCTAAATCATAACTTGTAGCTAATCTTTCGAATCTAGAGAGGAAGGACTCAATGTCATCCTCTTTTTCTACAAAGGGGTCTAGATGAAACCCCATGGCTGAGTTGGAGGCTCCCTTACTAGCACTGGCATCAGAGGTAGATGGGCTGTGACAATTGTCTGGAGCATGGCTTTGGAATTCTAACTCTATTAGTCGTAGCACATGTTCTCTTAGTAATCGTTTGTCCTCCTTTTCCGCCTCCATCTTCTTTTCCTCTAACTGTAGCCTTTTAATCTCAGCCTCCCTATCAGCCTCTAATGCCCTAGCCTCTTTCTCAGCCTCAATTTGTAATCTCTTAATTTCCTTATCATCTTCTAATTTCCTCTCTTCCTCTAACCTGCTATCTTCCCTTTCAATAAATTTATCAGTCTCTGATGTCACATACTGAATCAGAACTTGCCCCTCCATTCCCATTTCCTTTGCATTCTGTAGAGCAGCCGATCTAAATTTGGCCAAGTCTGCCATCTTTTATCTTGTACAAAATTATATTTACTCTAACTAAAACAACTAACAAATGTTATAATTAATTAATTAATTAAGCGCTATGCCAACTCAAATAATTCTCCACCTTATAAATATATAAATTTTATTACTATGGGGATACCCTGGATCTATGGTGTTACAGGTAATTAAAAATCCCGGGCGGGAACCCAATATATGTGTTGGGTTTTGATGTTAAAGAAAAGTAGTCAGTATATGTCTACAGAGTGAGGTCAGCTATGCAAGTCCCTGAGTCTAATAGTTGAGGATGATGTTCTCAGGGTACCTAACTGCTACCACCCTACGATCTCACTCTGCGATTTATTTTGGGTATCTAGTTTTTGTGATGTTATTTATATGGCTTGGTGTCTAGGTGTTGGGTTCTTTTGTGATGATGTAATAGTAAGCTAGTGATAGGTGTATTAATGTTCTAGCTTAAACACGCGAATGGTTTCAATGAAAATGTCAAAAGAGTTCTTCAAGCAAACTCCAACGAGTGGTAGGCAATTGGCCAATGCATGACTCTAATCAACTCGTTGGTAAGAGTTATTAAGATTTATTGACGTATTACGGACGACAATCAACAGGACGATCATGATTAAAGATGAGAGCATTATAATGTACAGTTTCTGATAATAACAATCAATTCTTGCAGATCCCTTATCAATCAAATCCTTTTCTACTCAAGTGATTGGGATTCACTAACAGTTACTATATGAGATACATTACGGTAATGTCCGTTGACCTTCTTCCAAGGACATATGTCATAGTAAACAGTTTTCATATTCATGAATGAAGCTTCCACATAAGACTGGTCTTAATCCAAGACTTTCTCCTTGCAATAATTTATACAGTTGAAAAGATCCATACAGTCATTCATCAAAATACAAATAGGTTAGAGACTTCCTTTGGCTAACCTCTCTTCAATATGCCACGACCTTGGCATTAGCATTACAAAATACGATATTCAACATATGATCAAATACATCCTTTACTCGTAGGACTTCCCACTACGTAAGATTTAAGTGAGGCTAAGATCTCTACTGTTCCATTCTAGGAATCCAGCAAATATGGATTCCCGCTAGACTCCAGTGATGAGAAGCCGTTCCACTTAATCATTAATACATATATAAAACGAGGGCTCAAAACAACTTACGCATCGAACTGGATGTTGGCTTCCACCTGAAGACCAACCATCCTTCACAAACAATTCTTCCACAGAATTGGACAGAATAAATAATATAAACACACGGACAGTAAGTCCGACTTGCCCTTACAAGATCCTGACGTCATAACCCCTAAACTAGGTAACCCGTGCGCCAAGAGTAACTCATACTCTGCATTGTGCACGTCGGTGCGTGAATAAATCGAACGCACAAATAATATAACTATATCAAGACTGGTGCGTACACTGGCAGGACCGAAGACTACCCACTATGTAAAAAGTACGCAACACTAGGGTAATGAAAAATGTAGTGATAAATGCGTTAAACTAATACAATTTTAATTCACTAAAATCGAATAAACA